>JBBPDB010150561.1:0-14352 GCA_037974465.1 Brachypetersius altus
GCTGGGCCGTTAATGGCGTTAACGCGAGACTCTTATCGCGCGATAAAAAAAAAATATCGCCTATTCAAAAAGATGAGTTGAGAGCTGGGTCTATACTACGCAAGCTATGATGACTTTCACCTTGATATTTTTGTGCGGATTTACTCTCTCTCTCTTTCTCTCTCTCTGGTTCGTGACTTTTCCAGATTGCGCCCGTTTTATACCTGTCTCGCTCTCTCTCTCCTGCGCGCTCTCTCTGTGCCTCTCTCTCTCTCGTTCGTGACTTTTCCGGAGCGCGTGGATTATCTCTCTCTCTTGCTCTCTCTGTCTCTGTCTCTCTCGCTCTGTCTCTCTCTCCCTCACTCTCTCTCCCTTTCTCTATCTCTCTCTCTCTGTATCTTTCTCCCTGTCTCGCTCTCGCTCTCTCTGTATCTCTCGCTCTCTCTTACTCTCTCTCTCACTCTCTCTTATTCTCTAATCTCTCTTACAATGAGATTAATCTAGATTTAAAAAATTAATCTATGCCCACCTCTAATATATATATTGTGAGAGGATAGTGTTGATTACAGCAGTGTTTTACTCTTTTCCTCATTAAATAAGATGTGATTCAGGTGATCACTGATCAGAACCTCATAAAGAATAAGGTGCTTGTGTAGGAATTTAACAGACACTGAGTTTTGTATATGCCTTATATATAAGTGGGCCTACCTCTGCTTCACTCCAAAGTAATTTAGGTGTGATAGAGGTGTATGGCGGAGAGAGTGTGTTGTAATTGAACAGATTGAAAGGCTAGAGTGCCCAACGCTGAGGGGTCACAGGGAAAATTTACAAAAAGCCAATAGAGGTGAAATAGCCTTGTGCTCTCTTGTTGGGGAAGTGGAGAGAAATGGTGAGTTCAAGAGACTTTAGGAAATGAAACGAGAGAAAAAGTGAGCGAGGCGGAGAGAGATGGAAAAAAGGGTGGGATAAACAACACCATTGGAGAAGCAGAGTGTGGAGAGAAAGAGGGAGAGGGAGCGGGAGAGAGAAAAGCAGCTGGGAGAAGGCTTCTCTCTGTCTGTTCTGTTGCCATCTGTTTCATTTTCTGCCTCAGAAGTCAGGGAAGCGCACTACACCTCCGTCTGCAGCCACTCTGCTGCGTCTGCGGGACGGCGCGTTTAATTATGCAGCCGGAGAAGCGCTTTCCGAAACAAAATATGCTTCCTAACACTGTGTGTTGTGGATTTGAGTGAGGACAGTCCTCACAAACTGAAAAGGTCTTAAAGGAGAATTCCACCTATTTTGCATCATTTCCACATAATTCCCATCAGTGGCTAAGATGTAAAGTCATGCAGAGTGGTTTAATGTTCCTCATCAGAATTGTTATAGTGGTGTATGGAACCGAATATCTGAACTGTTTAAGCCACCTAGTGTTGCATGTATACTGCTTTATGCCTCAGACGTTGTTTTACATTAGTTGTGAAATGATTTTCCCCTAAAACATATTTATTTATGTTGGAGAGGTCCATGTCTGGCACTGCATGGCAAAACGAAATTGTGCCCGAAATTGTATTTTCATCATTAAATAAGATGTGATTCAAGTGAAAAGCATTTTAAAGGCTTCATATATTTTATGATGTTTCTGAAATAAATCATTTTAAGAATTTTTGTGACTGCTGTTCAGAATACAGTGTTCCCTCATTAAGTCACGGCTCAGAGTTTGTGGCCTCAGTCGTTTTCTTAGAACTGAACTAAAACCAGCAGATATCCTTTCGTGGCACTATATAATTTTTTATGCATTTTTGTCACGGCTAGGCTTTTGGTTGATGTTCTTTGCTTTGTTTTGTTCTGGTTCTGTTCTTTGTTTCAGGGGGCTTTTATTTTGACTGTTCCTGGGGTTTGTTTTTGTCACGTGTCTTGTGTCATGTAGTTTTCTGTCCGTGTGTCATGTGTTTCCTTGGTTCCACCTGCTTGTGTTTAATGTCATGATTGTGTGTGTTTAAAAGCCTGTCTGCATATTCATTCCTCATGTGTCCATCACCTCATTTTCCCGTCCCTGATCCTGATGCTTGTACTCTAGATATTCTGGTTATTCTGACGGCCCCCGTGCCTGTTTTGGTTTTCTGCTTTTACTTTAATAAACGTATCGCATGGATCCCTGCGTCTCTGCCTGCTCCATGCCTAGAGGGAGTTCAGAGTGTGGGTTTCGCGGCCTGGACTCTGACATTTTAGTGCAAAATCATTAAAAAATATATAATTCATTAATTTTTTAACATACTTATTAATGTAAATGCAGCTAAATTCCCATATAAAATATTACTATACATTTTTTATACTGCAGGGGTCAGCAGTTCAGTGTACACTGTACAGTATGAAAACGGGTTTACCGTGACAGTTCTTTAAGGGTAATGTATTAAGCGGAGTTTAAAATTAATTTTTTGGGAGCATATATGAGGGCATACTTAGGCATTTTCACCACATCACAAATGCACATTTTTCACAATTCGTTGTTGCTCTTAGAACGTAACCCCCACGAATTTTGAGAGTCGACTGTTTATCTAGTAGGATTGACAATTAAAACTGCTTGCACACATATGTTGCTGTAGAAGCTACAATTGTAGCCTTCCCTTTACATACAGCCTGTGGGAGCCACTTGGTTGAGAAGTGTGTAAGGTTAAATAAGACAAATATTATTTATTTATCATTATCAGGATTTTAGTTAGTAATCTATAATCTGTGATGCATTAACTAATCTAGCATTGATCCTTTAAATGAAGCAGTTTTACACCCGTCACTTACAATAAGTTATGATGCACTCTGTAAGTACAAGTATCCAGAAAGTCCATCTAATAAGTGAACTGAGTTACTTGAAACTATCCTCATTTCTGGCAGTTGTTTAATTGCACAAATACAGCCTTTACACTCTTCACAGAAAAGCACTGCAGATAGAACAGGGCCCTCTGAGCAGCCACACTTGAATCACCATGAGTAGCGTGGCATTTGTGATCCACAGCTAATCATCCAGTATCAGTACTTGACCTCATTAATTGTCTGGTGGCTACAATCAAATCCTCACAACGACGTTCCAGCATATTAATACTCTTGAATGTAGAAGAAAGACTTTAGGATGCATACAACGTATGGAAACTTCCCTCTTTAGGTCACTTTTGAATCAAACAAATTACTTTGATTTTATTACCTTCATTTTTTCACTTTACTCTATTAGCACATAGGCGAGGCAAATTAAACCCGTACTCGTCTGATCGTTTCCATTTCCATTTCTTCATCCACAGTCCTTTGGACAGCCATTAGCTCACATTAGAGCAATTGCAAGCAAACAAGAAAATGGCATTGTCATTTTCTGAAATTAATTGAGGGCAATTTTGGATATGGGGGACACTTTTATTTATTTATTTATTTATTGCACAGTTAGTGCCCCTAGATTAAAACATTCTAAATGTTCCCTTAAAGGTACAGTACTGTGCAAAGGTTTAAAGTACCTGCATTACTATTACTAAACATACTAAACAAAACTAAAAAGAATAATTACACATAAAATTCTACAGTAAATAGTTATTTTATGTACAGCGTGTCATTACATTACACTACAACAAGGGATTCTGCTGCCCTCGTCAGCTTAGGCAGCTCATTCCATCAGTGGGGAACCAGAATGGGACCAGTCTGGACTGGGTTTACTTTGTGTGTAGGGATGGCCGAGCCAGAAAGTGTCCATGTGGTCCTTGTGAAAGTCCAGTTTTAGTGTAGTTTCATCAGAAACCTGCTTTGAATCAATCAGTCTGAGGAGGAGTCTGGAACCGAACCTGTGTTCTCCTCACCAACTCACAAAAAAACTGCTTTTACAAACAAAACAAATCCTGACACTTTTTACTGCTTCCTTGTTTGTTTGTTTGTATTTATTCTAATGTTCACTTCACTGGCAGAAAGACATTTTATCACCTGCTAAAAAAAATTGCTTTAAAATATTTGCATATTTGCAAGACTTTTTCACAGAACTGTATAACATGGACCTGATGTGTACAAAAAAAAAGTACTTTTCTGGGGACAATGTGAAACCTTTATCATTTGTATCTTTGTCGAAAACCATTTCAACCAAAGAATTGCATTGATGGTATGAATTTAATCTTTTAAATGTCACCAGACGCGGTTTCACCTGTGGTTTGACCGAACAGAGCTGATATCTATGCTCCCTTTCACTTCACTGGACCTTGCAAGGTCCAGCTTTTTTTTAAATGCCTTTACATTCATAGTCATGTGGTGTGGGGTATGGCATATAATCCTGGTAGGTCTCTAAACATGAAGAAACAGTGTTTATCCACTATGCTGTCCAACCAACTGCCCATCAGTATCAGACCTGCACCAACTAAAGCAGCTGAAAACTGCACTATTCTCCTCCATATTCTTTTAAATGTCTGCACTTCCATTGTACTTTCAGTTTCTATTATTGATTTTCTATGCGTCCTTTTATTTCTATAATTTTTATACCGTTTTTATGGTTAATATTTTTATTATATTCCCATAAAGTACACAGAATAACCTTTGTGTAAATGATCATGGGCTGTATAAATAAGCCTGGCATGACTTGACAAACAGTGAGGGGTTATAGACAACAGTTAAAAAAGCTGCTATACAAAAGTCCTATAAACGCAGTGTACTTACATACATGACTAGTGTCTGAAATTGACATTGGTTTTACATTGAAGAGGCAATGATTTGGGTGACTCCTGGCTTCTAATGCGACATTAGCTTCATAGCTCCAGTGCTATAGCGAAGAAGAAACGTTTGAAGATCAAACATATCTTGACAGATCAGCCCAATGTGGGATAAAATGGAAAATTAGATTTCTAAGGGCAAAGGCAAACTTTCTTTAAGACTTCTAGTGATTTTTTTTCTGCTAGTCATCCCTCTGCCTTTTTATCCTTATTATCTGAGTTTAGTTTTGTATTTGTTTTTTACTTTGATGGCTTTAACTTTTACTTTCTCTTTTTTCGGGGTGGCTTTTGCTCCTCTGTCTCTCTTTTTCTCCATCGCTCATGCAGGCCTTTGAAGTGGAAATCCTGTCATCAGGTTTCCTGGCTAATGAAGCTGCAACCTTGCTTTAATTAACCGCGTCTTTGACTGGTCATCCGAAGCAGACTTTCTGTATGGGTGTGTTTGAGTGTGCGTTTGTTATCTGTGTGTGTGTGTGTGTGCGTGTGTGTGTGTGTGTGGGTGGGCACATGGTGGTACCAAAAGGAAAAAGTGATGCAGGCTAGAGCTCAGCTGGAGAGGAAGTTGTTTGTGTGTTTTGTTCTGTCGGGCCTGACGTGTCTTTACTGTTTAGTTTGGCCACCAATTACTTCATTAGTTTGTTGTTTGAGTCAATAATGGCCTTCCAGAGGGGCTCTGCATTCACCGCAATAAGACAAAAAGAAAGACTAAATGACTAATGGAAAAGAATAAAAGTGGTTTATTTTCCCCGAGCCTCCAGATAAAGACAAAAATTAGAGGTAAAAGGAGGGAGAAACAGCAAGAGGAGGAGATAAAGACAAAGAAAGGAACAGTGGAATAGAAAGAGGGAGAGAAGGAAAGAGATGTGAAGAGAAACAGAGATGAGAAACACAAGAGAAAGAGGGACAAGTGGGACAAAAGAGAAAGAGCAAAGAGAGATGAAGGAAATGACAGAGTGGGTGAGAGGAAGACAATAAAAAGAGACAGACAAGGAAAGGAGGAAAGAGAAAGAAGGAAGAAGCGATAGATATAAAGGATAAAGTGAGGGAAATGAAGAGAAATAGATAGAAATAGGAGGGGAAAGAGAAAGAGAAATAGGAGGGGAAAGAGAAATAGAAATAGGAGGGGAAAGAGAAGGCGAAGAGTGAAGGAGAGAGAAAGAGAGAGGTAGGAACAGCACATTCATCCTCAGGGAGGACAATAAAGGAGAACTGGAGCTCAGAGGTTGTGCCCGCTGTTTCTTAACTGAGACCGACCTGCAGAAGCAATCATACGTTAACTATGGTCACGGCTTTGGCCTCCACTAAACAGTTCAAGTGTAATTACACCTTCAATTACTGGATATTTATTTGTAAAGTAATTACAAAACCAGTAAATGCCTGTGAATTACCAAGTGTTAGTGAAAAACACACGGTCAGACATTTTCAGGCACAGTGAATCTGGTGAATGAAGTTCTTGATGTTTCTTAAATTCTCCTTTAAATCCAGACACTCCCTCCCTGTTGGATTCAATCTAAGAAATTAGGTAAACGTTTCAATTACTCTGTGTGTTAGTAACGTGTGTATGTGAAAGACCTGTCATATAATGCTAATTCTACTACTACTACTACTACTACTAATGATAATAATAATAATAATGATAATAATAATGGAGATAATACACATGATGCCAATAGTAATTATCACTTTATTATTAATTATTACTTATAATGGTTGTTTTTTTTTTCTAAAATGTGTTTGTGTTTTTTTTATATTTTATTGCATTTGTTTTCTGAACAGTTCTTGTCTACTGCTTCTATTTTAATCAAGGTTTTAGTCAAAAATCAATGTTTTATCACAGCCATACCTCACATCTGTCAAAACCAAATAGGCAGCTTTCCTTTACTGAACACACTGAACTGCGCATTTTAATGAAGATAGCTGTGCAAAAGCTGTTGCACATTTTAGAAGTTCTGGTGTATTTTTTTTTACCCAATTATGCTAAACTAAAAGTTTAACAACAACCTGCATGAACACTACCATATTTAAGTTAACAGACTTTACCATTGGGATGATTCATCAAACCTGAGCATTGAGATGATTCATCAGATTTGAACACGGAGATGATTCATTACATTTGAACGTTGAGATGATTCATCACATTGCTGTCTTGAGATGATTCATCAAACTTGAGCACTGAAATGATTCATCAAACTACAAATGAGAAATAATTCATAAACAATTACATACAATAGCACCTTTGTATAGAAGTGACCTGTCTAGTTGTCAGTGTACATCGAGTACATACCGAGTGGGCTGAGATCACATGTCCCAAACAAATATGTTTCCATTGACAATCCTGTGAGTGGTTTAATGAATCACAGGAGGTCTAACGGAGTGTGAAGGTATCACTCAGTGTGCAAATTCACACTTAATAATTACCTGGTTTGCAGGTTCGCTGATGAACCCCGCAGGCTTAAAAGCTTGAGTGGTGACAGACCATTGTTTTGGAGTGGGCAATTATTTTTAATGCTCTGAACGACTGACAGGATGGCGATAAACAAGCCAAGAAGGCTCAGTATAGTTCCAAACAAATGTGCTGTTACAGAGAAGCTGAGTAGATGGCACATATGGTTGTATATTCTCATGTAGGCTGCAATGAAAGTCAATGGCACAAGAAATGTAGAGAAGTGCAGCAAAGCTGGCAGAAATAGTTACACTTACTGTACATGGTTACATAACGGTTTTTTTTGTTTGTTTGTTTTTTTGCGGCCTGAAAATAAAAAATCCTAAACGCTAAACCCTGTAATACAAGATGAGGGTGTGAATAAAACACAGACACAATGTTAAAAATAGCATCTCAATAAAAGCACCACAGCTAATCTAACACTGGCTTGCCGTTCTCACATTTTCCCCTTTTAGGGGAAAAAAAAACTCTTGGAGAGTTCTTACTTTTTAGTCCACACCACACTGAGTTTGAAGATGTACTAGATTATACGAATTGAATTCAATAAAAGATTACTGAAGTGTGTGCAGTCAGTTTCACTTTGTGGTAAGTGGCTAAATAGGGGACAAAAATCGATAATTAGGAAAAGTCAGAAAAGCAGACTCTAACCTGTTGAAACAGAATGGTAGAGGAATCCATCCACCCATTATCTGAACCACTTATCATTAACCAGGGTTGTGGAAGTGCAGGAGCCTTTTTCAGCACTTATAGTGAAAAAGGTGGAGCAAAATCCTGTAAAGGTTGCATCACAGATAAGGCACACAGACACAGTGATTCACATGCAGGTCTTTGGACTGTGAGTGGAAACCAGAACAGGGAAGACCACAATGACAAACTCCACAAAACGCTTCTCCACTGGCATAAGGAACCACACCGTACTGTAAACAGATGTTTTCCATTACAAATAAGTACCTGAGCTGAACCAAAACTGTTTGACGATAGGGCCGAGTTGACTGCATCACTGCATTCTGATTTGTCATTGTCATGGGCGACTTTAGGTCTATTTTGGGGGGTCTGAAGCCCACCCAAAATGATCCCAAGCCACCCTAAATATATAGTCATTATTCTAATATTTTTTAATGATATATCCAAACATTTCATACAAGATATCACTGAGCGCAGATACACACTTTACAAATAGAAACAATTGAAATAAAAAATAATAGCTATCATTATTGAATTAAAATCAATAGTGGCTGTTGAAGCTGCTGTAGGTAGCAGGCGGGCATTAGGACCCAGGTGAAGCTACACGGAGCTGCTTGTTAGCGAGTAGCAACTGGAGCCCATTCAGTAATATTTCTCTGGTAGCAACGTTTGTACTCAGTTCAACAGAACAATACTATGAGTGTCCATAACTGTTCACCGCTTAACTTTACTTGTTTCCTTAAATGAAAGAAAAGATTTGGTGAAAAGTTTTCAGCCTCTATACACGCTAACTCCTTCCTACAACCCTGGGGGCTAAGCCCCCCTTGTCTTTCCGTCCTAGTGACATCCCTGGTCATTGTAACGTTTTTACTGTCCATAGAAAACAACAATAATGGACACAAACTAGCAACTGCAAAGTCAACTAACACTAACAGTTTTGACAGCTCTTTCTGCTGGTTCGACTTCATGGACGCGATTTTGGTAAATATGTTACCAGACTGCAACAAACAGGAAAATCAAAATGTGATATAACTCCAGTACCATCACAGTACAGTTTAGGTACAGCTCGGTTCCTGTAGACCTGTGGAAAAGTGCCTATAGATGAGTTCCCCAGCCTGGAATCAAAACCAGGACATTCTTGCTGTGAGGCGATGACACACTTTGCCACTATGCTGCCACATATTGAATTCTGCAGTCCCTGCCCATATTAGGGACTCCTGTCTAAGCTGTTTTTTATTTCATGTACAAAGTGCAGCTAGATCCTCTGGAGGTTTTAGTTGTTTTGCAGCTGAAAGCAGTTGCTACATGCAGTAAATGCCATAAGTAAGCTAATGCACTTGTAAACAAGTGCACTGTTAAGCTACTCTGACTATGACTGCTAAAGTCACTTTATTACCACATTTTACCAACCTTGCTGGGTTACATGTGGTGTTCTGGTGTCATAATTATGCCTAATGATGTCGGTTCAGTGCACAGGATGTTGTAACATTCCTGCAACAATATGAACTTGAAATTCAGAGGAAAGCTGCGACATTCAGAGCAAATCAAATCACAAAACTTTGTTGGAAATTGCTTGGTTTCACCTGTGGTTTGGCCAAACTGAGCTGATATATGGCCAGCTTTATTCCAGAAGCCATCCCATTTATTGATTGTAGTTTGGTGTCTAACTTTGTGACAAATGGTTTATAGATTATTGTGTTAATCAGCTGCTGCACAAAATCAGTGTAAATGCAGTTTAAACCTACTTATATTGGTGTCTCACATTTACTTCTTTAGTTCTTTACTTCTTTAGTTACTTCTTTACTTCTTCTGCACTGGAGGTTAAAAATGAAGAATACTTACACTTTGCCAAAAGTCACCCAAATAATTTCTGTAGAAACTGCATCCATACTTTTCATTGCAGATATAAAGTCCTGATTTGTTCTTGTTTAGCATTCAATATGAGCACTACAGGAAAAAATGAACAAGATCAGATCAGAATCAGAATCATAAAATTGTATTGATCCTGGAAGAAATTGCTTTGTTTATGACAGTACAGACACACAGAGACACCAAGACAAGGGAAATATAAAATATACTCTAAAGTAAAAGCAGAAAATATGTAGTTGTCACATACCCAAGATTGAGGCACAGGCATGGATTTCCATTTTCTCTTGAAGTTTTATTTAACAAAAGCAAACTGCAAAACAAACACGCCACAAGAGCCAATACTCTTCTGACAAACATTACGACAGGTACCAATGTGATGGACGACAGACCTCTAACGCGGCGCAGCAGGTTTTCCCACAGCGGGCTGGTCCGTGGGGGAGGCAGACTGGTCCCGGCAGCGGGAAGAACTGGCGAGAATGAGCCGGTTCTCAATAACCGAGCTGCTGGGTGCCTTTAGGTCGGATGAGGAGGAAGACTGGGACAACTGAGGCAATAGGTCGGCAGCAGCGCCAACAAACCTGGCTCCGGAGGTGTTGGCGTCTTCGACCCGGCCGAGGTGGAGCTTCCGGAGAGGCTCGCTATCTGGCAAGATGGGAGTTCTGTAGGGACGAAGGAGGCGAGGTGGGCCGCGACTCCTCCGCTGCCAGTCCGCTGATCCTCTCCCCAGAGGGTCACCAACTTTCTCCAGAGCTCCTACACCCACGCTCATGTCCAGCTTGCCTCACCAGGCAACTCCTGTGTCTGTCCCCCGAGCCTCACCCACGCTCACTGCGGCCTCAAGGGCTGCCCCTACAACGGCCAACAGGCTGGCTGCTCAGCCATCATGGAGAATACCTGCTAAGGAGCCGACTCCAGCCCAGGCTCCAGCCAGTAGCAGCCCAGAGGCTCCCACCAGTAACAGCGCCAAATCTGCAACCGCCAACGCTGGCCCGCCGCACCTTCAGCCGTCCATGCGGCTCCAAGGCTTCTGCCCCTCACGCTGGCTCCAAGTTGCGTGATGCTGTGGCCCCTGTTCCCAGTTTCCTGATCAGGTGAATGAAGTGTGATGACCTGAGGATGGTTGACCCTTAGATTGTTCTCATTTCTCAAAGTGCGTTTTTTCTTGTAAGACAAGAAAGACAGTGGGCGAGTTAATATGGATCATTTACTTGTTAATCTCCTAAAACAAAGAATAATTGAACCTGAAGCAATTTGATTGTATAAAAACTGTTAAAATTAGCTTTTGAAACACAAACATCCTAATGTTGCTATGGTGGAATGGACCATTTAGCAACTTATAAATGAACACAACACAGGAGTCTTGGAATACACTAGAGTAACAGAAGCTGATGCAATAAGTAGCAGCAAAACTGTAAGGTCTAAAAGACCCACATTTGCCAAGTTAACACATTTGAAATCCGGCGAGAAGTCTTCCTGTGAGAGACGGACTGGTGGATGGATGCAAGGCGCATGGAGAGTGAGAACAGCTGGACGCGAGGGACAGCAGAGGATAAAAACGAGGCGATATTCTCTGAGGCTGAGAGACTGAAGCTGAGAACAGTGAAAAATGGTGCCATTCTTTGCCAGTAGCAGGAGAGAGAGTGAGAGAGAGAGAGAGAGAGAGAGAGAGAGAGAGGGATGAGAGGAGGGAGGGAGAGAGATGCACTGAGTGGGAGAGAGGAAGAGATCAGCAGGAGGTCTTTCAAACACATCTGACTGAGAGAACATGGCACAGATATGCCTATCGCATAACGAGGAGGGAAAAAAGAGCAAAGGGATGAAACGAAAAAGGGATGGAAAGACTGGGAGGGAGATGAGCGCCGGGATGAAAGATGTACAGTGCGCACACAGTCAGATTTATGCCTCTAATGCTGTTCCACAGACTGTGTATAGCCAAACCTTGTACAGTATTCAGTTTCAGGATTTTTCTCAGCATCGTGTTGAACGTCGACTTAGGCTGATTTAATAACAAAAAAGCTTAGGCTATGTGTTGCTAACAATTAATAGAAATGAATGTATCAGATATATCATGATTCAGATGACATAATGTTAGCCCAAGACCATTTCTCATAGTTCAAAACTGGCAACTAAGTGCGAGTAGGGAGACCTGGAGGGAGTAAATGGAGCAAAAACCACCAACACACTGCTGTTTTGTACACACTGTTAGCGACAGACAATGTATGCGACAGGCAAATATCAAAAAGGCTAATATAGGGCACTTTTTTGAACCAAAATGTATTTTACGTGATCTGAAACAGAAATGGGGCTCAAACATGCCCAAAAAAAGCACCAACACACCTCTTGGGTTTTTTGCTAAGCTACCTTAGTGCTAACTTACCAGAAATGTTAGCTTTGATTAGCTTTCATTCAGAACTATGAGTGTGTCTGAAATTGCGCACTTGCACACTTTGTCAGTGTGAACACACTATGTACTAAAACACAGTGTTCAATCAAGCTAAAACTCAGATCACTGAAAGTACCCGGACTATGCACTGAAAACAGCCAAAAAACGCAGCGCAGAATGATGGACACTACGTGCCATTTTGACTACGTAGCGGAAGGGAAGGGACTTTCAACAAGTTTTCACAGTTGAATAATGGTGGCCAACAATGAAATGCCAGTGCAAGCACAAGCGGAGGCAAGTAAACATAAACAAAAGCAAATAAAATCACGAGGAAATTCATTGTGTAAACAACTAGAGTGCTCAGTGCACACTATGCACTACATTCCAGTGCGCAATTTTAGACACACCTTGTGTTATATATAAAATGCACTGGGACATACCAGCAAAGTAATTGAAGATACATATAATTTCTCAGACATTATTTTATCTAAATATGACCTCAGTGGCAGTCTAGACAATGCTTAAATGTAGTTAGCTAATTTGTGCTAACAAAGCTAACAAACACCAAAATGGGAGTTAGCAATATCCTTAAAACAAACATTTCTTTATAGCATAACTAGGACTTTATGACTATAGTTTATAATCCCGGCAGAAAGATTTTTCTATTTTTCTGTTTTGCAGATTATACTATTTAGCCAATTCATTTATCTGTCACATTTCTTACATATCGTTTTCTGTCTCTGGTTTAGGAAATTGGTAAAATTCCACTCTCTTCTCTAAACCCCTGGGGTATTAGGCTTTTAAGTTATCCTACTTATATGGACGTTTATTCAAACATCATTCCAGTAGACACTATAATAACATGTCATAATATATAATAAACTATATTTACAATAAACTTTTGAAGCTTTTTGGAGATTCTGTGGGTTATCTCTTAGAATGTGAGCGGCTTGGATCTGGACCAGAAAAATAGCAAATGGTAAAATGTCATCACATGGCAAAACAGCACCTAAATGACCGCAGAAGTCATGCTAACCCTAACATGAACCGTAATATGATGTCAGAAGTTATGCTGAACTCTGTTTGGTGTTCCTATGTCACATAGAACCAAAGTTAGTTTAATTAAAAAAAACATGTAATAATAATAATAACCACTACATGGTTTTTAAAAACAGCGTCTCACGCAAATGAACATAAAGAACAAAAATGAATAAATTTGTTTTATTTTAATAGAAAAAAAACAAGGTCTTTGAACCCGGGAGAACACAAATGGAGGGGGAACACTCACAGAGGGATGGGCTCCGGAGAGCGGCCAAGCAAAAAGAGCAGTAAACAGTGAACGTGTCGGAGAATAAACACAGGTTTTAGACTAATTTACATTTTATAATCGATCCTGTATTTCGCACCTTGTTTAAAATTACTGCTGTCTTTTTTTCGAAGACTAACATTAATAAGTCAGCATGTGCTACACTTATGACGTTTTTGCCCGAGGCTGTAGGGAACTGTCATAAAAAAGGTCTGATATGATGGCTCACAGCTTCCGAGGTCTGATTTGATTGGCCGAGCCCAGGACTGCCGTCTCTACTTTGGCTGCAAAATGTCTGTGTTGCCTTACATTCTGCAGTTCAGCACTTTAACATGTGACAGATGAGCCGTTCCTTTACATACAATGTCGTAGGCAAACTGTTATGTTGAGACATTTGCAACATTCATGAGATGTGATAATGCCAGTGCAGTTCATCTGTTTGTGTGTGTGTGTGTGTGTGTGTGTTAGAGAGGGGGATGGAAGATCTCTGCTCTCCGCTGAGCCGTGAAGTTACATAAGCTGACCTATCTTTCTTCTAATCAGATCAGCGCTCGCACAATAATCCAGAAACAACTGAAAAACAACACCAAATTCACTCGGCCCAAAGAAGGTCAGGAGACAGAGGAGAAAGGAGGGGAAAAATCTGGGGGGGAAAAAAGGGAAACATCAAAGCATCCCATTGACGTGTGCTGAGGATAAGAGGGCGCTGGGGCTCGTGGCTTCGAATAGTTGGGGATGCATATTTCATGCTTTGCTCCTCGCTCTCTCTCTCTCTCTCCCCCCTTTTTTCTCTCCCCTGTCTCTCTCTCTATTCTTCTCTCTCTCTCTCTCTCTCTCTCCCCCGTCTCTCTCTCTCTCTCTTTCCCCTTCTCTCTCCCCCCTTCTCTCTCTCTCTCTCTATCCCCCCTTCTCTCTCCCCTTCTCTCTCTCCCCCCCCTTCTCTCTCTCTCTCCCCCGTCTCTCTCTCTCCCCTTCTCTC
>JBBPDB010150571.1:0-14350 GCA_037974465.1 Brachypetersius altus
CCTCTGAAACTGCTCAGGTTCAGGGACTGGACTGGAAACGAGAGGCTCTGAAGGTCCTTCAGGAAGCCTGGAGAACTCTTCCTCAAGACGTCGTTAAAAATACAAGAGAGTCTGGCTCTTAGGAAACAAAATATGAAGAAACGGAGACCTTTGCACAGCACTGAACTGTATATTCAGGGATTTAAGGTTTTTCTGCTCATTTTTACACACAGGGACGTCTCAGAACGGTTTGTTTTGTTTGTTTGTTTGTAGAGTCGGGTCCGGCTGTCCTTCAAGCGGCGACCGCCTACTCGGCAGCACAGGAAGTCGGCGGGTGAGGAGGTTTCAGCAGATGCACATGAGAGAAGCCCTTGCTCTCCACACAGTCCTGACGAGAACGGGGAGGTGTTCAGTGCTCCCCAAGAGGAGAAAGAGGAGAAAGAGGAGGACCTGCAAGACGTCACAGTGGTGCCCAGCCAAGACACAGTGCCACCGGAGGGACACAGAGGAGATGTGAGCCAGGACAATGGGGGGTTAACCGTTATGCAAGAGGAGGAGACGGCAGAGGCAGCTGCAACAGACGGCTCAGACATCGCCCAGCCTACTGACCCAACTACTGACCCAGTGGAGACCCAGCAAGAGCAAAAGCCAAACGAAGAGCAAAGCCCAGAGGAGCTGGAGGGAGTAGAAGAAAGCGGTGAAGTGCTCCCCACAGAAAAGGTAATTGGGTACTTCAGTGGGAAGATACATACTTATCTATCATGTCAGCTTTGTACATTGTTGCTGTTGCTGCATTGTTGAGCAACCTCGCACTCTCATGTCACCCATGTGCTGTTTGATTGGCAGGCGATGAGGGAGAAACTTTAGATAATATTTCAGAATTGCAGTCTACCCTTTTACTACAGAAATGCAGTAGAACAGCCAAGACACGTTTGGCATATTAAGCTTTTTTAGTGGACCATGAGTCTAATGTAGTTGACAGGTAATAGAAGCACATTCCCACCAGATGCTAATGAAACAAATGCTCATTTAACCCGTTTAATCCCAAATTTAATGCAAAATAACTGCATGCATTTTACTCCTTAGACTTCCCTAACACACAATATGTTCGAATTTTTTCATTTCTTGGTGGTTATGAGAGTGAAACTGTAGGTTTTATACTCGGCAACAATTGTTGCCGATGGGAAACTACATAGTCTACATTTCACCTATTTTGACCTATTTGACCTATTTACCCCCACTGTGTGGTGCATGTGTAGGGAATGGGTAGGGAACCCTCTAAACCCTCTGCGAGCACTCACACGGCGCAGGGCCCCCCGGTGGAGGGCCATCCATGCACTGAAGAGATCCAAGACCCCAAGGCCCGTCCCCCAGCAGGTCGGATCCCACCGCAGCAGGGCGGATCCCACCGCAGCAATCCAGCTGGTCACCCCCCGACGGGAGGCCGCTCTTCCCACCAAGATCTCATGTAACACCCCCTGGCCTGACCTCTGATAGTTTTAAGTAGTGTAGAAAAAAAAGATAAATAGAATAAACAGCCAAAACCGGTACAGGTTTTGACAGGTAGCATCACTAGCACTGTGACTATGTGTTATGCTAGCGGCAACAAATGTTGCTTACATTTACTCTTCTTACAGTAAAAAGATGCATGCATGCATATAATTCTCATTAAATATTAGTAGTAGACCCTTTAGAAAATATTTTAGTAATTTCTGTTAATTAAGGTATTTTACGAACTTCCTCATGAACATGTTTGAGGCAGACATCTCTTTCCAGAGGTGCAGGCTGGATGTAAAGGGGCGTGGTCATGTCTTCATTCAGTCACGATTTAGGGGAGACAACTTGCTTTAGCTGCCCAAAGCCAAAACAACACTTTTAGAGCTTCCAAAATAAAAGAAAAAATGGCAACAATTGTTGCCATTGGGATTAAACGGGTTAAACAGCACTTTCTGCCCTGTGGAGTGCAGTCTGCCCTGAGGGTCGTTACCAGCATGCCAAGCAAGGTGAGCTTCGGAGGCAGGTTTTAGACACACATCCAACCCAAGGGGTGATTGTAGTGAATCAGCACTTACTTTCAAATGCAGTCTCCACAAACCAGAACCGCACACAGATGATTTAAATTTTAAATTAAAGAAAGTTAAGATTTAGCAAACAGAGCAAGAAGGGCCTGAGGCAGCAGAGGGTGGACTTTGTGTGGTCTCTCCATGTCAATGTGGGCAAATTGGAGCAGTTCACAGAATGGGTAGTTTCATTTAATATAGAAAATCTGTGTGTGTTTTCAGACATTCAATTCCTAGGATAGCTGTGTGTTTTTGGAACTACAATAATGTTTTTCAGCTTATTTTACACTATACAATTTGTCACAAATACAGCCTTACTTCAGATTAATCACTGTTAGTAAATCTGAAACACACACACATATCTGGCACCCTGGCAGTGATCCATCTTTTCCTGATCAATCCTGTCCAGGTTCCCATGAGTCCTGTGGCTGCGGGCCTACAGGACACTGCTTTTGTCTTGTTGGTGAGAATGGCGAGATGAAGGTTAATTAATTTTTAATCTGCAGTTTCTTCATAACAGCCTTTGACTCTAATTGAATCTTGATGAACTTAATATCTGTTGTATCTGTTGCTGGGGGTTTGTGGATATTTAGTTCGTAATTTTTTGGCTTAAAGGAACCCGGGTTTGTGTGTGGACTAAAATAGAAAGTGTACATGTACGCCAAGACTTGATCCCGTGATTAGCCTATTGCATATTGTTGAGAGGAAATGCATGATATTCAGTTTGTGCTTTTAGTGTTCCAGCAGTGGCTCGCCTATGGCAGTTACCTAATCCTCTGTTAAAGAAACTGATGGCAGACATTCATATAGGAAATTCTTGAGTAGGCTGACGTATCATTCCTCTCCTCTATATGGATCTACATGGCCTTTCCTACTTGTGTCTACTCAGTCCTTCAATCCCATTTCAAAGAGCTTCCTATTTATAATTATTGCACCTCAACAATGTGTTGGTTTAGTATGTTCATACTTTCCTAATCTATTAACATGTCAACCAAAAAAATGCAAGATGTTGTGCTCTGGTCACACCTTACTGTGTTTGTTTCTCCAATAACCTGTGGAGCACATCAGCAGACGCCAGAATGGTCAGAAATCACACATTTACAGCCTATAAATATCTTCTTAAAAATACTAAAATCAGTTAATTAAGATTTAAATAATCCAATTTGATTACTACTTGCTGTCAATAAACTCAAGCCTTGTAAGAGGGTGAAAATCTGCACATTTGATAATTTGCTAAATCCTTTTCTGTTCTTTTAAGGACCGTAATCAATGTTTGAATTTACTGCATTTCAGAGATCATCCAGGTAGAGTTTATGGATGTGTCAAAATCCTGCTTTGTCAACTATCCATACCTTCAGTCTTCTGCCATGGTAAATATTATAAAAATGAGGAATAATATTACAATCCTGTCAGTATTTTTTTTTCAATGTTTTCAACATTATCTTTGGTATGGGTGTTTCTTTGTGTCCAATCTGCTACAAAAGAACAAGATCAACAACATTCAGTCAACGCAAGAAGCAAAAGTGGAGCAGAGGATCATTGAGCTGTTTGAGATGGAAAAACTGGTCTACACTCAAGATGGCATCTACTTTAAAACTCTGAATGAGACGACTTCTGCTAGAGAAAGAGTTTCAGAGGATGACTATGTTGGGTTTGATAGCAGGAACAAGTATCCTGAAATGCTGGAAGCCTACTATGAGGTACGTTTAACTAGTTCCATGAATACCTAAATAGTACTTTGCAGTTAGAAATAATATTTCTATACCATTATTATACCACTTTATCAAGTTATATTTCAGTTTTCGCTTACAAATTGTGAATTGTTTGTTCTGGATTTGGAAAAATATCATTTCAAAAATACTTTTGTGGACTAGTCCAGGGTTCATAGTACAACAATCAAAATTGACATGAATCACCAAGAGAGGGTTCTGCCAGTAGGTGTACCTGTGTCTGTTCACCCTGTGATGGTGTTTGGCGTTTCCGGTGTCTCTGATAAGTTGTCTACTTGATGGCCCCTTGATTATAACTGACTCTATTATAAATCTTATAATTGAATAAATGTATAATTCATATAAATATATAATTATATTTTAGTTTAACCATTATTTTTTAGCAGTCTGTAAACTAAAGCATATAGTTTACAGTATTCTTACATGTCTTATAATCTTTAGTTTACAGTTTAGCAGGCCCATTTATGTTGATGCAATAGGCAATGTGGTTTCTGAGGACACTCTGTTTAAAGTTTGCGTCTTTGTCTTTTTGGCACAGTTCTTATTGGGGGAAAAAAATGCATAAAACAGATTAAATAGAGAAGTTCTTGTCAGGATGCAAATGTATCATTGCATTCTTCAAAAGAATTCAGATATCCAGAAGCAGTGAAAGTTTTCATCAAGTTCTGTTATGCTTTGAGGCTACTTAAACAGATGCTCATGCTTTCATTTAAATATAGTTTCTCTTTACTTTGTCCATCCTTTATATCTCGTTAAAGCGATCAACAACTGCTGTCATTTTTTACTTCATGACAGATTGTACTGCAGCGGTTGGCTGATATGGTGCCCATGCAAATCCGATACTTCTTGCTGAAGGAGTCTGCTCAGATGATCTGCAGTGAGATGATTGGGGTAATAGATGGTGCAGATTTGGATGAGGTGCTCGAAGAGGATACGGATGTCAACAGACAACGCAATATCACTCTGCGCCGTATTGAACGTCTCACCATTGCTCAACAGAAACTCAGTAAATTTGTCTGACACTGTATCAAAAGGGAGGATCCTTGAGAATATTTAGATGCCACAACGACTAGTCTAAAATGGCACTTGGCCAAAAAATCATTTCATTTACAAACTTCTGGAATGGAGTCCCACTTACTTTAGTTGCTGTCAGAGCTAGCATTAGAGCTATGACAGCCACTGCTTCAGTTTTCATCCAGTTGCATCGGCTGAACACAATGGCTCACTAATCCTGCCAGAGCTAACTAGCCTCTAGATCAGACATGGGCAAACTACTGCCCGCGGGCCATATAAGGCCCCTTGGGCTTTTTAATCCGGCCCGCCGAACTCGTCCACGTTATGTTATTAAATTAAATTTTATTATAAAGACACCTCAATCATTTTACCTAGCTGTAATTCCCATCTTTCCCCAGCAGATGGCGCACCTCAAAGACATTGACCCTTGAGCGTGATGCATTACGGTTACTCTCTGCTTCATTTTGTCGCAATAAACTAAGCACAATGGTGTTTTGCTGCCTGTTAAAGGCCAAATCTTTTCATGTAATGGATTTTAAACTTAATTTATATTAGTTCACACAAACACCATTCTCCTATTCTGGTCCTGCCCCTCTGTCAAATTTTCGAAACCATTGTGGCCCACGAGTCAAAAAGTTTGCCCCCCCTTCTCTAGATCAACATGAATAACACACTAGGCAAAACCAAGGAAAGCCATTAGGAAAGAACAGTTTAGTAAATTTATAAATAATAATTGAGGCCATAAGAAACAAAATATTGGCAAGACCCCATCCCATGTGCCCACCTACCTGACACTCTTCCATATCAAAGGAAGTAAAAGAGAAATGTTGGGAGCTTTTTCAAACTGCTATGTCAACAAAAGTGGGCACCACTGACTTGCACTTAACCTAGTCAATACAATATTAGATTCTAAAGGCGACTTGCTGTCTTGTACCGCTTTCATTTCTGCATGATTCTGCATGTACAAGTGCATTGATATTTAGTTTTACTTAAAAGTGCTATGTTGAACAAGACTTGTATTAGACTTGGGTAGTTTAGCTCTATCCAAGGACAATGTTAAGTCTTCTTTACATTTTCCTGCAATTATATTTATCACTGTTAAAGTGAACTGTTTAAAGTTCCGTACACCTCAGAACTGCTTGTTACTAGTTTTGTGTGAGGTCTTCCACATAGTTTAATCCCAATATTATCAGCTTTAGGAATGAAATACATACCAAAAAAACTTTACTCTCCAGTATTTCAGCATAGTAAGTCTGTGAATTACGTGTTCCTGAGTAACATTCTCTTAACCCTGCTGACTAATTTATTTCAAAAGCCATTCTCACAGGTTCACAGTGATTACGAAATGCCTGTGATTGGCTGATAGGGATGTCTATCATTATTTTGTAATGGGTCACTTAGCTCTTCTTGTTTGTTAGACTCTGAGACCTGCAGGTCATACAGTGAAGTAATACTAGAATACTGCTAGCCTTGATGTTCTGACTAGCTATAATGTGATTTTCCTGGCTAAAAAATATTATATATTTATGCTAAGTTATATATTATGCTAAGTGCATGCAAATAAAGTTGTGAAATGATTGTGGATGAATAAAAATAAATATTGAAAATGATTACTAGACTGGGGTGAATACTAACTATTGACAACTACTACAAATAAATGATTCATCGCTCACAGTACTGCAGAAAAGGTGTGTTCTTTGTCAGACCATTTCTGAACAGTTTTTCAGTGTGGCATTGTGCATTATTTTTGCTATGAAGGGTTGTACTTGGTCAAATAAAATGTCAAGGTAGGAGGTTCGTGTCAAAATAGCATCCGCGTGAATGTAAGGACCCAAGGTGTTCTGAGAATCACACTGCCTCCGCTGGCTTGCCTCCTTAGCATTTTTCATCATGCTGCCATCTTGTGGTGACGCATACACACATTCTGACATTTTTTAACTGCTTTGGACAGGTCTGCACTAAGCCATCCACATAATGTAAAAGAATATGAGATTCAGAAGATCACATTCTTCAGTTCTGATGCTCATATACTGATTGTAGGCCCCTTTGGTGGTGGACACGCTGAAGCCACAACAAGCTGCAGTACACTGTTCTGACATCTATCAGAGGCCAGCAATTTCGGACAGACTCACCTTCACTCCAATGCTATTGCCGCAGACTTTTACACTATTATAACTAAAGTATACCCCAACCAGTTGCACTGTAGTCAATATAGTAATTAAGGGGACCAAAAGATGTGAAGCTGTGCATATCTTCTTCATCTCTAGAGCCTGCACAGCATCTTCATGCAGAATGTGGGTCCTCTCAATTCTTTACATCTTCAACAGATTCATTTTGAAGAGGTATAACTGGGATAGACTATAATAACAATATTGCACTGATTCTTGGGAATCAGTGCAAAATGTCCATTATAAAGGACATGAATGAATGGGCCAGATCTCAGGAGGATATGATGCAATTTACCAACTAAGTTACTAAAGATGTACTCTTGGGAGGTTGTACAATAGTCACAGTTTAATAACTTGTTGAACACTTCTTACTAACATCTTAAATTTAAGACATACAGTAAACATTTACATTTACATTTGTGTGAAGTGTGCATTTGTCACTCGCGAACACACCACCGCACAGCACACAGTGTGAACAGTGTGAAATTCTTCTCTACATTTAAGCCAGTCACCAAGTGAAGCAGTGGGCAGCTGACTATAGTGCCTGGAGAGCAGTGTGTGGGGATGGTACCTTGCTCAAGGGTACCTCGGTGGTGCCACTGACAGTCTTGGGATTCAAACCCACCGTCCTTCTGATCACAAAGGCAAGTCATTGACCACCAGGCCTCACTAAATTAAACATCCAAGTTGACCTCAGAAAATGGAAGTACTAGGTGGGGTGTTGATGGCAGGCGTATAACTGTAGTATTGAATCGAGAGATTACACAAATCAAAACTGTTAGACCACAAATAACTCATGTTTGAAGAAAGAAAGGCTGAGCAAATTGCATTAAAAAAAACCACAGCCATAATGAAGTATGGAGACAGGAGCATCAGGATATGGTTTTGCTTCTCTAAAAAGCAATTAGGTGTCATCAAAAACGTGTATGGAGCATTGTACCAAGAGATATAACAGGAGATTTGGCAAAAAGCAATGAAGAACATTTAAACAAGAGAACAAACCCCAAACAAAATAATTCACAACTGTGTTTATACAAGGTGAGGATTATTGCATGTCCACTCTTGACTTGAATCTCAACAAAGCTTAATGGATTTTGAATGTGAAGATTGCTAGTCGAATTATGTGGTATGAAAAGAATGGGCACAATCTAAAAGAATAATGCTGCAAAATGACTTATTTTACTCTTATATGACTTTTTACTGGGGTGTAATGGTGCACAGATGTCCATTTGTTCGGTACGTACCTTGGTTTTGGGGTCACGGTTCACGATACAGCAAAGCTAAGCAACAAAAAGTTCCAAAGAATGAGGTTTTGGTTTGTTTTCGTTTATTTTAAATAAACAGCAGTGTATTATCCAGTAAACATACATGTGTAAGGCAGCAGAAGTGTTACGCCAGTAGGTCACACTACGACCCAGGTTTATGATTTATTTGCGCCTTTTGATCCCTCTGTGATTCCGTATTACTTCAATCACGTCTTCTCCGTCATACCGTGTATTTTCCGAAAGACATCATGTACCGAACTGTGATCCCATGCACCGTGATGGTTCAGTACGAATACATGTACCGTTACAGCCCTACTTTTTACCATAGATTTCTTGAAGCTGCAATTACTGACAGTGTCTTTGCAACTAAGTATTAATGTTATTCATTTATGGTGACTGAATCTTTCTGCTCACATTATACTTTTTACATTTTACATTATTCAGTTACTAAGTCCAAAGTCAAAGGACATTGTGGAACAGTTTAAATGTAGATGTGGGCACTGAAAGTATATTAAATATCAAAACTAACCATGCGTGAGAACTTACGTACTGTCTTTTTTCAGTTCTTTGCAGTATATTCTGGTATTTCGTAAGGTCATTCAGGAAGCTGTATAAGTGTGTGTGTGTGTGTGTGTGTGTGTGTGTGTGTGTGTGTGTGTGTGTGTGTATGAGTCACTGTTTTGTATTTTCCTTTAAATGCCCCCCTTTCCCATTTTCCACCTTCAAACTTTCACATTCAGTGCTTACGTGCATGTGTTTCATGCTGAAGGAATGTAAATCTTGCTGTTGAAGGCATCGTCCAGACTTGTTCCTGAAGACATAAGAGGGCGGAGTAGAATCAGCATGTGAAATGTTTTGATTCAAAATAACTTAAATACATGGTTACCATGTGTAAAGAAAACCCATAATCAGAATTAAAACAAATTCATAACAGTTGTTGGAAAACTAACTAAATATGAAGCCTAGAGTTTAAGATGATACCTTTGGACATGCTCCTGTGGAATCCTTTCATTTCCTCTTGCCACTTTCACTTTGTACTTTTGCAGAATTTTTTTCTTAAATCTATCTTGTTCTATTTTATTTTATTTTATTTTTTATTTGTTCTTCTTTTATTTCCCTTCATATTCTTCTTTAATTCTCTAAAGCACATTGAATTAATTTTGTGCTATATAAATAAACTTTTGTAGTTCATCTGGTTTGTTCACATTATGTAAAACAAAGAGGAGAACACACATCTTGAAACTGAAACCAAACTGGCAGACTAACATGCATCAGGTGACACCAGAGATCAAACAGGACTGAGCAAATATCACGCGAGGAACATTTATTTTCTGTAAGAATAAAACACTGTTGTTTATTACAGTTTTTCTCATACTGTTCCATGAAAGTTCCCCATTAAACCTATACAGCGCTATCCCTCACCCTGTTACACATGGGAAAACAAACACCAAATACACAAGAATCCTCTTCTGATCAGCTTCTTAAAAGTATGACCATTGCTAACACTGGTGTTAAATAGAAGTAGAGTTTGAGATCCAAACCTGCTACCAAATCTATGCTGCTGTGTTCTGACATCTGGTGTAAATCCTTCTAATTTATCCAACAACTAAGACACAGGTAGTGACAAATCAAATCTATAAATATTTGAATGCACCAGGTCTGTGTAAGTCCTTGTATGGTGGTTGTATGTTAGCATCCCTCCGGTATACAGTATGTTCTAGCAAGAGGTTTTACTAATCACCCAATCGATAGCTTCAGAATTGCAGTTAAAAAAAAGGCTGGACATTTAGAGATATATTAAAATAGATCAAAATCAAATGAACTACGGTTCAGTAAGAACTACTCAGAGATAGTTCTGAACATTCGGTAACAAATGAATCTCTCGTTTATATACTTTTACATTAAAAAAATGTGAAAAGGTCAGAAACCTATGAACATTTCCTCAGAACCAAAATCCTACTCCAAAAGTGGTATGATTCACCAACATGCAAACAATTATAAATTAGCTCATATGAAAGCATATGATGAAACATATATGAAAATATATATGAGCTCACCTCCTATCCAAGTAAAGTTAGTCAAGTAGGTTTATTGTCATTTCAACCATTTACACTCAGTGCACAGTAAAAGGAAATAACGTGACTCCAGGACCACGGTGTAACGCAAGAATGGAACAGCACAAGACCTGAAGTGCAGACAGGACAAATGAGAATGCAAGAAAGACACAAAAATAACAAAACCACTGGACAAAACAACATTTAGTGTAATCGACAATAACTACAGCACTAGTCTGGACGAATATACTATAGTGACAGAGACTGTTACCTGGCAACAGAGAGTTAAAGAACACTGGTTTATGCTTGCAAACATACAGAACGGAAAGTTAATGTACGTGTGTAAAAATGCAGAACAGAGAGTTACGTGTGTAAAACAGAGAAGTACGTTTCCAAAAAAACAGAACAGAGTTACATGTGCCAAACGTTCAGAACAGGGACAAATTAGATTATGCAAATAAAGCAGCAGAAGTATAATGAATAGAGAGGATTTGTTGAGGAAGTTAAAAGTTTGAGGCAGAAAATATCAATGGGCATGTGCACTGTGTTGAGGGAAGGAAGAAATTCAGTTCAGGGATTGTGTGTGTGTATGTGTGTGTGTGTGTGTGTGTGTGTGTGTGTGTGCGTGTGTGTGTGTGTGTGTATTCAGTTTTGGTTAATTTCTGATTGAGGAGACTGATGGCCAGAGGGAAGTAACTGTTTCCCACACTGGCAGAACCCCCAGGACCTTCTCGCTGTGAGGAGACAGAACGACAGAAGATATTTGCATGAGACTTTTGAATTTGGGTAGTAAAGGTACACCTCATCTTCTCTGTATTATTCTCAGAAGATATATTGAGCCACATCTGCAGACACACCTTTTTATAATCGAGTAGTGTGTCTAAGTCCCCTATTTTTGGCTGCCGCTGAACAACACGCTTCTTTTTTGAATGGTGCACTGCTGTGTAACAAGTTTCTTCATCTTGCAGCATATATATGCATATTTTCCACTTTAGAATCAGAAAACTTTGAGCTCTTTTTAATTTTCCAAATGTTCATAGTCCATCACAGTAGACCAAAGGGAACCAGTCTTCACTGCCATTCACTCCCTTTCTGTATAAAAGCCACTTGCAAAGCCTGTAATGCAAAGCCTGATCTTTGGACCATGCATTTAAAAAGTGGCTATTTCTATTCCCTTGGGCTACAAGTTAAATGTCCTATCCTGTCCTTTATATCTGTCTACCTTCTGTTCATGAAGTATAAAAGACCTTGAGTAGATTTTCTTTTGGGTTAGATCTTTCTTCTCCACACTCACACTCTCTCTCTCTCTCTCTCTCTCTCTCTCTCTCAAGATACTCACAACAATTCTTTTTTCCTAATTTTTCTGGAAGCATTCTTTAACTTTTGTAATCATCCTTCACAGTATTTAGTTACTAGCTGGTTGGTATTTTACTGCTAGTACCCGTTCTGTCTGTGGCCTTCCCAATGCTATCATATAATCTTTTTCAGGGAGGACTGTATTTACTGCATTTTATGTGCCTTATCTGGCTGGGGGACCATTTATTTGGTTTCTCTGGGTTTTCTTTGATCACAGCTGAGCTTTAATGAATGAGCTTTAATCTCCAGTTTGAGGCATTTCATTGAGCTTCTTTATGTTTCCCCACAAGGTTTGCTGATTTATCAGCCAATTAAGGAGCATATTTATCATGCAGATCTGAAAGAATGTGCCATTGGTCCTTACATTTATCACATTTCGTCACATAGGCTTAAAAGGCTTTTATTACCTCTGTACAGCTAATTTCCTGCCCTGCCATTCCCGGTAGAATTCTGTCAGCTTGGTGAATACAGGCCATTTGATGAGAGTTACTATTTTCACCTTCATAAAAGGAAACCCACCTGGGTTTCACTGTCTGACCTCATTTAGGTCTCATGTACTTTGCATTGTGTTTTGTTTCTGTTCAAGCTGTTGCTGCCTGAACCAGAGCTTTTGGTTTCTGTGACTTCTCTTTCTTTGCCTGCATGTTCAGCATTATCATCTGTACTGAGACCATCATATGTTTCATATTCATCTTCTCCTTCCATTCATCCTAATTATGCTCTTACGTTTTTATATCTAAATTTTCCCTGCATTTTTCCAGATGAGTGACTTCAAGTTTCAGGAATTCCTTTTATTTTTTCTATGCCTGTGAAATTATAATATCTCTCGAGCCCCATGGTGGGTGGCATGTTGTAATTTATTCAACAAATAAGACACAACTTGGGCTCAAACAATTGATCTCTAAATACTTAAATGCACCTGGCAAGAACTGAACATTGTCTTCTTTCCAGCAAATATATTCAGGCAAGAAATGGGCCACTGATCTTTAGATCTTGAGGGCTGGATTGTGCAGTTTTAAGACCATGAGGCCAGAAATCAGAAATTTCCACTGTACTGAATTAGAAACAAATTGGGTTTCAGTTACTGATAGCTTTTTTGCACAATATAGGGTTTCATTCTTGCTGAGGGGGAAAGATGTCAGGGTGGCGGTGGCTCAGTGGGTAGGATACTTGCCTCCGGACCAAAAGGTCATGGGTTCAGCACCACCACTGGCTCCCTGAGCAAGACCCTTAACCCTGAGTTGCTCCAGGGAGACTGTCCCTGTAGTTAGGAAATGGAAGTCGCTTTGGATAAAAGCGTCTGATAAATGCCGTAAAGGTCACAGGAGAACAATGAAAATGTGAGCTGGTTGTCACTAGTTCCTAGGATACATAAGCAATGTATGTTTGACTTCTTACAGTTTTTTTGAAATACAAAGAGCGCTGGAAACTCCAACATCCCCCACCTGGGAAAATCCCAAGGAATGTATGTCTTTCAGTTTCATATTTAGTGTTGCAGTGGGAGGGTCTGTATATGGTCCTGCAATCCTATATATACGAGCATGGTGGTCGCTTCAGCTTATCTGAACACTTCTGGCTGTTGAAGACAGAGAGGTAAGTGAAACAGTTTGCTTGCAATCTTGTGATCTGAAACCAGTACAACACACAAAAACGTTGCTGCTTTCCTCTATATTTACCCCTAGCATTCGTCTGCTGCATGATGGAGAAGGAGGAAAGTAGTTTTGAAGATGCCTCCTCTTATAGTGAATATAGGTGTGTTTAAATTTATTCCTTTTCAGTGCACGTTTCAGTTCTTTTGTTTTCCTATATTTGTAACAGAATTGAATGGTATATTGTTCATTCACAGCAAACCAATGGAAGGGGAGTTCCACAGCCATTTAGAGGAGAAAGTTCGTCCTTACATTGACCTGATTGACTCTCTGAGGCTGATCGGTGTTGAAGAAGATTTGGCTCTACCAACTATAGCAGTGATTGGAGACCAGAGCTCGGGGAAAAGCTCAGTGCTGGAGGCATTGTCTGGGGTCGCATTGCCCAGAGGGAGTGGTGGGTACCTTTCCTTTCAGTCTTTATTAACCGCCAGAGCATTTGTCACTTGTCTTTTGGATTTTGTTTTATTTTAGTTAATATTCAAATAAATAAATACAGGAAGGAAAATCCATGTCGACATCATTCTAAATGCATTTTAAGCTTTTCCTTTGTTTGTCATAGTTGCTTGGATATATTCCATTTGTATAGTGAAATGTATAAATGAAAAAATGATGTCAGATACCAATACTGATACCAAAACCTTGTGTATTGGCTGATACCCACCTGACACTTTTTCTCATTTTTTGAAACTAAGCTATTATTAATACATTTGTTTGGATGCACTTTAACCCTCTATGGCATGCATTTTTACTTTAAGAGGAAAAAAACATTTCACCCAAGTTTTTGAGAGCTTGGGGGTCCTTGATAATATTTAAATCATAAAATGTGACCCACTCAAGACCCCCTAACAGATTTTGGTTTGTTGCCCTGAGGCTACAGGGGTACTAAAATGCCATGATATTTTATATGAAATGAGGAACAGAAAAGCACTAAATACATTAGTTTTATTGCAACAACAACAACAACAGACACTTCAACAAATTATATTTCAACAAACATTAGTTACAATTATTTTATCAATCAGTGGGTTAGAGATTAGCTGCACAGTGTGTTTGTGTTCATATATAAACACACACA
>JBBPDB010150599.1:0-14348 GCA_037974465.1 Brachypetersius altus
GCTGAAGGTAGGATTCGAACCCATGACCTCTTGGTCCAGAGGCAAGTATCCTACCCACTAGGCCAAAACCACCCCATAAAGATTAAAAGGGGGGATAAACTCTGTATTAAAGTTTATGTATTTGAATACAATGTCATTAAAGTTGTGGTTGGTCATTAAAGTTAATGGTCAGGCATCCCAATATTTTTGCTCACATACTGTAATTTGAAATAAGTTCCTTTTGGTAAAAATGGTGCCATTTATCGGTAATCTCACCAAAAAAATGTATAACATGTTTCAAACTTAAAACAGATATGATGTTTGTGGTCCAAGAAACAAACCAAAAACGTTTTAATGGTTATTCTCTAATTTTCTCTCTCAGCGCATCGCTGTTCCATTTCTCAGAAACATATTTCCTGTCAGTTTTCAGTCCATTTCAGATGCCTGATTTCCCATTTCCTTTAATTTTTTTCTTTCAAATGCCTCATTGAACAATGTGGGATTAGAAAATGTTGTCAACAGCTTTTCTTGAAAATTATTTAGTGTTTAGCTGTGGAACAGAACCATAATACAACAAATTTGCCTTGGGTTTGCAGCCACACCAGCAGATGTTGAGGCAAGTGATACAAATTTACTACTATTTGCTCTACTATTTGAAGCTTAATTGGCTTGCAGGCCAGGTGCTTGTTTTGAAAGAGCAAACCCAATCTGTTTGAGACTAAACCATAGGACAGATCCCAAAGATCCTATAAAACTATTGACTGTGTCCATCAAGTCGTGTGATGTTATGAAATATGGAATCTGTACAGTACATGTTGCCTGGACATAGGCTTGTCTACCCACAGTAGAGGACAGACTTTATTACAGATTTCACAAATATTTTTGAAATGAAAGACTTGTAGAATGCTGAAATGTGCTTGAGTTCACAAAGTACATTCGTTTTTCATTCAGTGAGCATGTTAAAAGTCAGGGAAAAAAGAAACCTAATGGAGATCATTACTTTTATAATCAACAGAAAGTCCTTTTAACATAATTTTTCCCACACTCTTATAATTTAGCATGTTTGCATTTTTCTTAGTTTTTTCTTTGCAATAGACATAACATGTGGTTCACAAAGTATAAATATAACGAAACCTGTCCTGAGTGTGTGGACAGCTCTATGCAATGTATATACGCACATGTACATACGATTGGAGCGTGTATGTACCTGCTGAGGTCTATGCCTCAACGTATTTAGGGAGGGGTGTCCAGGCAGCGCTGGACTGGGACCAAAAATCGGACCGGGCACTTTGAGCCGAGATCGGCCCACCCGGCTACTGGTGACTGGGGGTGTTGACAGGATTCTGCACGCCGGGCCCCGCTCGCTGCTGTTCTTCCTGGGAGGGTTCCCCGCCAGACCAAATGTACCAGTGACCCACCGGGTTTTTCCTAATGGGCAGTCACAGACCCTGCGGCGTGGTTCCGGAGGGCTTAAGTGCATAGTGTTAGGTATGCATTTGCACTGTGAAGACTATATATATATGTTATACTGTATATAATGAGCAATGATATAAGTAAAACGTGCAACGATTAAACGCTTGTGCAAACAGTACAGACAGTGTAACCAGTATAAACAGCCTTGGGGTGCAAAAAAACAGATATTTTAAGGGGTATAAATATGGACCAGAGGGAATATTTAATGGCCTTAAGGCTTTTCTTTGACTGAAAAATCAGACAAACCCAAATGCAATAAAGTGTAATACCTTGCAGTACATTCCCTGCTGTCAGTATTTCTGTTTTGTCTTCCACAGGAGCATGTTAGTACATATGACTCAGTGCATATTATATTTGATTAATTACCCTGGTCCAAAGAAGAGAAAAACTCAAAAATATTTGTGCTCTGCCCTGGGAAAAAATCACATTGGCACACTATGTGAACAACAGTATTGGGACATAAAATTATTTTAGGATCTGGGCTGGGCCCCTTAATTCCAGTCAATGGCAATGCCATGCTTCCATGCGTCCAACATCAGTGCTGGACCTCAAAAATGCTCTACAGAATGAATGTACACAAATTCCAATATCTTGTGGAAAGCCTTCCACTCTTCTTTGCGTTCCAGGAAGAGTGGAAGCTGTTCTAGCTGCAAAGGGGGACCAACTCTATATTAAAGTCCATGTACTAGAATGCAATGTCATTAAAGTCCCTGTTGGTGTAATGGCCAGGCGTCTCAATACTTTTGTCCATATACTCTTTGTCCCTCAGTTATAGGCTGTCAGGAGTTTGGTTTAGTTCGGGTTAAAGGTGAGTCTGCTTGGATGTGTGTTCGGTGCCATAGTGTTAATTGCCACAGACTCCAAAGATTGGGGCTGAATGCAAATGAAGCTAATCCGAGTGAATGGTCGTCTCCTGAGAGCAGCATCCAGGTCAGCCAACAAACTAAGAAGTCTGATGCAAGCCTCCTTCCATTCACGGTACTGTACATCATAGTCACTTATGCCCTTCTCCCCCTTTGCCATAATGCTATAGGTAATAAATCTTCCCCTGCGTAATTTGTTTGTCAAACTACTGTGGCTGTACTGGTATATTCCAAAGATTGAAATCACCACACAACCTGCAGTCATTATAACACCTACGGGGTCCAAAGAAATTCTATGCATAAAGCAATGAGGTTTGTCAACAGAGAAAAGAATAGTGGCCCTACATAAGGCAGCAGCAGGGTCACAAAAGCAAATAACTCCAAATTAAAATGTCCAATTTAAGACTCAGCCAAATGCACATTAACAGTTCAGTGATTCACTGCTATTAGTTTGCTTGGCAGGAACGATAATAAAGATAAGTTGTTTTGGGTGTTTAAGAAAATGAGTTTGTATTAATACTTCCTGTCGTATTCTGGGCCGCACTTTTATTGCTTATATGAAGAACATTAGACAGATTAGACTAGCTGAAACAACAAAGGCATTGAAGTGGACAGCCTCAGATGTCAGATTTCCTGCAAAGAACCCCCTCCTATATTGATTTAAAACGGTCTAGACGCTGCCTCAGTGTTTAGGATGTAATGTTAGCCATGTAAATATTGAAATTGTCTGCTGTTGGTAGACCTGAGTTGAAGGTGAAGCCGCCTTTACCCATCGCTCCGACTACATTGACCCATAAATCCCCACCAGCTCCATGAGTTAGATGACCCAACACCAAGAGCTCCATAAATCATGGGACAATTTTAATTCTGCAGGCATTAATGGGCACTGAAGCATGATGAATATGTCCTCTGCATAATATACAATTAAGTGTGTTCAGTTTGTTTTAATTGAGGCAGTTGTGACAGCATGGTGGACGGAGCCTAATCACTACTAAATACCAAGCAGTCTGCTCTCCCATTGCTGCAGGGATGATGAAGTTTAAAGACTTTTTTCCACTTCGCTGAGGACTGGTTTTTTTCTAAAGCAGAGGACGGGGAAGCTAGACAGGGAATCCTCGTGACTGAAGATGTAATGCGAGTCTACAGTAATACTCATTAAGATATCTGAAATGTACAAATTGGATGTTGAGGAGGAGGTCTAAGCTCCGTGACCACTTTAAAAGGCCTTTAGCTGTCTGACCCGAACACTTTCCCGAGGACTTAATCAAACAGCCAGGCTGTGTCAGAGCACCTGTGCACGAATGTGTTCCTGGTGCAGATTAACAAAATGAGCCTGATTTAACAGCTCACACACCTTAATACTTTGCTTTAGAGAAAATATTCATTTGTGCGGCTCCTGTGATTTGGATCAAGGTTATTAACATTTCCTCCTTGAGCCATTCTCACTGCACGTCTACTACACTTTTTTGTGTTGATGGTTATGTTGCGTTTTTTTCCAAGAGGTGTGAGGTCTGAAGCACAGCATAGTTTGAGTGTCTAGTACTTCATCTGAAGTGCCTCGGATCATTCTCTCTGAAGCGGCTGTTGACCAAAGACCATACATCGACGTGACTGACATCTCATGTCAATGTGAATAAAAACTGATGAACTGTGCAGCGATTCAAATTAGATGAATGTCAAAGAAAATTCAGAGGAACCGCAGTACCAATTATTCAAGTTGACTGAACAGTTCATGTTAGTCCATTCATTCTCCACATGGTTTGCCTGGTTAATCGGATGTAGTGTTTATACAGTTATTGCATTTACTGTGTATTACACAGAGAAATTAAAAGCATCCGAATACAGCGAAATGTTTGACATTAAAATTGATTTTGCTATTACATTTACCAGTGACCCAAGACCATTATAACAAGGTCTTCAGTATAGGCCAGAAATATCAAGTTTTACTGCTTACCTAAAGCTTGTCAAAATTACTGAATGTATATTTCTTCTTGTATGTCCTTCAGCAAGGCAGTAGAGCTGCCGCTGTTCACCATCTAAGAAAAACTCATCAGTTAGAAGCGTGAACAACAATTACACCAAGGACAACAAGAACTACAGCACAGTCATATCTATTCCTACATCTCACACAGAAGTCCTCTGCTACAAAAGAGGCTCAGAGACGTGTTTCTAAAATTTGCATGCAAATCTTTCAACAGATTAGTGTTTTGGAGTATTGTACTCTAGTCAGATGAAAGAACAATAGGAAGTATGGAAGTGCACTGAATATTTTTTATACCTATGAATACACCCTTTTTAGCCATGTTTAAGTTAATATGTTCAAAAACAAAATAAAGGGATTTAACATGTGTGTAAATTCATAGCTGATGCACTCTTTGACCAAAAACATGCGGACACCAGACCCTCTACGTGCTTGTTGGACATACCATTCCAAATATTTGAGTATTAATATTAGTAAAAGTAAAGTGGTCCTTAGAGGCACCCAGGGAGCAGAGTGTGGGGACAGTATACTGCTCAGTAGTCCCTCAGTCATGCCACATGCAGTCCTGGGTTTCAAACCAACGACCTTTCGATCACAGGGGCAACTCCCTAACCACTAGACTACCAGCTGTGCCACTAGACCCTGAAGAAGGGGAAACGTCTTCTATACCGTGATGAATCACACTTAACTATTTGGCAGTTTCATTCTCCTGGCATACCCCTAAACTCAGATTCAAACTCAGATGGAGCTGTTTAACCTAGAACAATATTTCTTTGAGCTCCCACTGTTGTTCTGATGTTTCTTCCAGAGGCAGTCTGGAAGTCTGTAGTGTATGGTGCAACCGGAGATATGTGATTTTTACGCACTATGCACTTCAGGACCCGGTAGCCGCACTCTGTGAGATGATGTGGTCTACTGCTTCATGGCTTATAGCTGTTGTTTCTTAAATGAGCTACAATTTCACAAATATAACCATTACATTTGAATGGAGCAGATCTAGGAAGGCAGAAACTGGCTTGAGGCAAAGGTGGCATCCTGTGATGTTGCTTTGTTTAAAGTCACTGAGCTCTTTAGTATGGCCCATTCCACTGTCAGTGTCTGTCTATTGAGGTTTCATGGTTATGTGCTTTTGTACACCTGTTAGCAACAATTGTGGCTGAAACACTCCTGACCTACATTTCAAAGGAAAGTGCAACCAAGATGCTGCCCAGTCTTCAAAGCAATAATAAGCAAATGTTTTTATTTGGCCCTTTTGGTTAGATTTTACATGCAGTAGTTTTCAAAAGGGCTCATACTGATTTACAGAAAGTCATTTACATCTGCCGCAATGGATGCTTCTGGCTTTGGAAAATAAGCTGTCAATAAAGGTCTGATCCATCATGTTCTAATTCTCTTTTGACTCAACTGTCAACTCAACTCTGTGGTATGAGAAAGCCTTAATTGAATTTTGTGTTAACCGATCAGATGGAATTCTGAGCTGCTTCTGGCTCTAACATTGTTCAGAGAGAGGAATCATATTATAAAGGATTAGCTAACTCTTGCAGAACCGTAGCATGGTTCCTGGCAGTGGAGACTGAAAGATTGTCATTCTGTTTGATTTGACTGCTTTTAAGGAGGATCGTCATGATGCCTTAGAGAGTTGCCCCTGCAATTGGAAGGTTGTGGGTTTGAATCCCAGAACTGGAAGTAGCACCACAGTGGTACCTTTGAGCAAGGTACTGTCCCCACACACTGCTGCACACTGTTTCAGTTGGTGAATGGGGGAAAGTGCCATGGTGTGGTGTGCTTATGTATAACAAAACTGCAGTGGAACATTCATCATCTGTCCGCCCAGGAACTGAAGCTCACTTAGTGCTATCCTTCTCTTTTTGGTGCATTCTACATCTAAAAGCCAAGGGTAAAGCTCCAGAGTGAATCCCAATGCAGTACAGATGCTGCTGTCACTTCATAAGGAAGTCAACTCCAAAAAAGCAATTAGGTACTAAATATAAATGGCTAATGTGAAACTGAGAAAAGATTATTATTGTCCTCAAAAATACACTTGAATAGAAGGTCATGTGAAAATTACCAATAGTACCAATCCACCAAACCCATCAGATACTTGTAATGTAACTGAGTAAATGTAACCCGTTACAGCAAACCTCTGCTCTGTCATCACAAGGTTGTGAGTTCAAACCCCATAGTTGTACATGATTGTTTTTAATGCAGAATATGTAAACATTTGCGTCATATTCTTTGCACAGAGTCTTAACCTGTAAGACTCCAACCAATATAAAATGGATATCGCTCACTACTTGGGCTCACAAATATCTTGTTTGGTTGCAATGAGTTATTCCATAAATGTATGTCTTGTGCACCATTAGTATTCCTTATATGTCCAACTTTCCTTTCTTCCTCAATATACAATTTACGAGCAAGTGGTGGCCTTTAAAAAGATGTATTTCCCACTTAAATCAAACTGTGGGCAAACATTTCAGTCTGAGATTCATTTTAAGAGCTCTTGTGCACTATGCTCCTCATTATGATGCACAGCGACACATTTATGTCCCAGCATTCACATTCTGTGCTGGTCTAAGTTGTACCCTCATTCCACACCGCGCCCCGAGCCCAGCGCTCTCACTGTGTGGGGCCGATTGTCCTCCTTGACCACCCTGCAGGTCTCCAGCTTCAGAGAAATATCCCACAGCCACATAGGCCATTCAGAACGGTCTGAGCCCATTCACCTCCCTCTGCCTCTTTCACTTTCTCTTCAGAGAACTGGGCTGGAGGATAAACAGCACATATCGTATGGACCCAGGCTATGTGTCTGGCTAGAAAAGCTCGAATTAAAGCTGCATGTCCTGTAGCACTAAGTCCTGCTCTCATGCTTATGGACTGATTGCTGTGCTTCAAGAAATGATGCAAGTCATTGAAATGCAGCTAATTTACTTGATTCAAATGTGTATATATTTTATGCATAATATAATGTATTATGCTATGTTGTAATATACATATATGTAATATATATGTATATCATAACAGAATGTGTATATATATATATATATATATATATATAGTAGATGGTAACCAACTTTGGAATTCATGCAACAATTCTGATCTTGTTTACTTATGATCATGCATCACTACATTCAGTCTTTTTCAGCACAATGTATACATGTTTTCATACCAAAACCATGCCATTTTTTTTTTATTATGTGAAATTAGCACCCTCCTTAATGCCAGATGCCATGATGAAAATGCCATAAACATACATTTATCTTCCACAAAATAACATGTTTCTGAATGACAAATGGGATGAAAAGGGGAAATGCTTGAGCTATTTGGGCATTTTCACTCATTGAGACAGAACATGATATTATTGGTTGATTTTATTTATCCCTGTCCAGTGCTGCGTGATGTCGTTGTCACAAAACAAAATACATTTTAGAGGTGGCACAAATGCATTCAAATGGAATTTATGCTTAAACTGACCTGATACACCAATAGTACTTTCATTCTCTTTTAAAGACACCATTTTAGAGATAGGATGTTTTGACCATGACAACAATAGACTGGATCTCTGGCAGGTGGTATTTAGTTGTATGAACAGATATGTCCTTTAGGCTTTTATTATCTTTAGTTAATCTATTATTTTCTTACTGCTCGGAATGTTATAGGTTGTCCTGGTCTTATTGTAAAAGCTAGCCTGAAGGCAGTGACCTACATAACTAAAGTGTCTTTATGTGGGTTATATGGGTTCCATGAAAGTCACTTTGTCCCTGCAGCGTTTATAACAAAAAATGGCCAGGTATCTAATTCCCATTACTTTTACCTGAGTCCATGCATTTCAGTGATAAATCTGACAAGTAGACTATGTGCATACAAACATCAGTCTGTACTATGGCGTGATGCTGTTAAAGGAAATTATGTGCCACAATGTTTTGGCTCAAGCTTTTAGTAAGTTTTCACCATTAGTGGAGCACATGGTCTGTGCTTCGACACGTGAGTGAAGCACGGCTATTGGGAGCAGCTGATTTTGGGTCAGTCACTCTGATCCAATCTCTCTGTGCTAAAACTGTCACTTCTGAAACGCAGGGATGTTTTAGATGTGATGGAGTTTGGGAGTTGATGGCACCTTGCTGGGCTCTTGCTAATCCAGGCCTGTGCAGAGAGAGTGGACAGGAGAGCTAATATTACTGCTCTGTAGGTTTTTCTCATCACTCTTAAAAATGAAAACACAGAAGAACAGCTGTTTGTTCCCTAAATAATCTTTCCATAGAGTTTTTTTTAATGACTTTTTTATTTTTTTTGAGAGTGTGAAGACCATTTTTGAAGCATAAAGAGCCTTCTAAGGCTCTTAACCAGTTGAAGGTTGATCCTAGAATCGAGAAACCATTTATTTAGTGACTGATGTGGAAAACTTTCTTGCTCCTCTGGGTTCATTTTTCTGGGTTCGTCTCAATAGACGAAAGGTGGCGAAGCATCATTCTGTTGATGTTGGAGTAGCAGTCCTAGCAGAGGTGATTGATCATATACATGAATGATGTCTTAGGAGGACATGATAATTGTTTTTGTTGTTCCGGAGTTGGCAGTGCTGGTGGAATCATTAGGAGAGAATGAGAGTCATCTCCTCCATCTGTTGTGGGTTACTGCCTCTCTCTCTCTCTCTCTCTCTGTCTCTCTCTCTCCTCTTTCTTTTGTCTCTTTCTCTCTCTCTCACTCTCTCTATCTTTCTCTCTAGCTATATCTTATTCTCTCTTTCAATCTCTCCTCTCTCGTCTCTTTCTTTCCTTCTCTCACTCTCTCTCTCTCTCTCCCACTTTCTGTCTTTCTCACTCTCTCTTCTCTTCCTTTCTTTCTTTCTTTCTTTCTTTCTCTCTCTTTCTCTATATCTCTCCTCTTTATTTCTCCCTGTCTCCCTCCCTCAGTCCTCTTTCTCTCTCTCTCTTCTCTTTCTTCTCTTCTGTCTCTGTTCTCTCTCTGCCTCTACCCTCTGAAAGACTCCCGTCTTTCATTATGTGTTGATATGGTGGGTCATCATGGGACAGGTTTGTTTGGAGACTCTGTTCAGATCTGATGGATATGTATCCCCTCGGAGCCCTCTCTGACTCACTGGTTGCTCATTTCTTATGGTCCCTGACACAGGTGTCTTGTATACTCTGTAAAATAATTTCCCTTTATTTGTCAGTTCCTGGAGGAAAATGCAAGACCCTTCTTTGAGGAGGGTTTGCTAATGCATAAAATAATCAGGGTTATCGGAACAGAGTGAAAATCACTCAAACAGAGGAGTGCAGCCTGTACTGCAGGATTTTCTTGTGTTTTTTTTCCTCCATGGTCGCTTCTAGAGATGGTGCATTACTTGAGCATGCACAGATGAAAGCTTCCTTTTCTTGTGGTATTTTTTTCTGCCCCTTAAAGAAAAAAATATTTTGTGTGAACATGCAGTGGCTAATGGCTTGCATTACTGGCATTGAAATATGTCAGGAGTTTTCAAGACCCATGCTTCATTGACATTCAGTGGAATTTTTCCGCCCGTCTGAACCATATGAAAATCCAGCCAGTGTATAATCATGTCCATATACAGCTCTGAATACAAACAAAACACATCTCCACACCCACACGTTCTTCTGGATGCCATTTGTCACTCTAAAAAGCATCTGTTCCAAGTGTATGCATTATAACCATCAAATAGACATCAAGCATACTAGCTCACATTATAACAAACACACCATTTAATGCTTTAAATCAAACATGTGCACTCATTATATCATGATGTTGTTAATATCAAGCAGATTATTAGTGGAACCTATCATAAGTGCAATGCACCAAAATAAGTGGTGGGTGCACCTGCGACTAATTAGGCTGATATTACCTGCATGTGGTGAAAGTCTATAGACTGCCTGAATCAGAACCATTGCGTGGCACTGCTGAGAGAAGATTGTAAGACAGCTGAGAGGAAGATGCATAATGTTGAGAGGCTCTAATGGCCAGAGTGGATGATTAGCTCGGAGCTGAACATTGTACAATCCACTACAGGATTATTCACAGTCTGTACGCTGGTGAATAATATGTGTATGTGAGAAATGACCTGTTTTATTTGTACTGTTTGGAAAATCTAAACATTACAGACCAACCAGCTACTTGGTATGCTGAATGTCTTGGTATGATGATGCATTAAGATTGCCCTTCGCTGGAAGTAAGGGGCCTTATAGTGTCCATGTATGTACAAATAACACAGAGCATTTATACAGTTAAATGACAGACAGCTATAAAATAGAGCAATCCCTCGTGGTGCTCAGTGTCAGTGTACAGATGTTTTAAACACAAGACACATGACTGAGACTTTTTTGTGAACTTGAACACAGGAACAGAGCCAGGTTTAATGAATGTGGTGAAATATCCTTCAAAAGGCCCATGTCAAACTGTTTTTAAAATATACTTTTTACTGATCAATCTACACTGAACTGAAATTAAATGCTGCTGAAATTGTTCCGGTTGTGATGTCACAACCACAGACATCTTTGCATATTGGCCTTTTGGTTCCCTGAAGAAACTTTCGTCATTTTTGTCTTGTTCTTCTTGTCCTTGTTCTTCTTTGTCCTTTTCTTCTGTTTCTTCTTCTTCTTCTTTTTCTTAACATTTCACATAATGTGAAAATTCTATAACAGTTAAACCAGTTTTCACTAGAACTGTGTGTGCAGTGTGCAGAACACTCTTTTGCTTAAATGCTTGAAAGCATTTTCGTATGTTTCTTTCAACTCAATTTAAAAGTCAAACTGCCTACTTCTTTAATTTAGCCTGTCAATTTTCTTTGCATAATTATAACCTACTTGCCTTACCCTGTCCATTTAATGAGAAGATATGACTGTTGGGACAGACTTTAAGATGACAGAGCTGCCTGATTACAGTGATCCTGACCTGGCTCAGTGTACCGTCCCTGTAAATGTGCCCCTGGGTCAGGCAGTGTGCGGTGGCTGCCATGCTCCACTAGGCAAGCCTTCGTCCTCCCAGGGCTCTGGATCCATAGAGTGCACCTGGCTCTGCTTCTCTGTCTCTCCAAGTCTGAGCGAACACAATCTGAAGCGAGCATTGGGGGGAAAAAGAGATGTTAGCCAGCTGTAGGAAAAACACGTTCTTAGCAAACACTTTCTAATACCCTGGGGGACTCCCGAGAATGTCTTGCCAGTTTTCTCTTACGCTTGTACAAAAAGTACCAATAGCATTACAAATGTCTTTGCCGTAGGGACAAAATGCACACTCAGATACAGTCTCAGAGTCTTTTGTGTAGCTCAAAAAAAATCTGAAATAAAAGCAACACATCAACAACAAGTTCCATCTCTTACAGTTTCTTGCTTAGGTTGTTTGATGTGGTGGTCTCTCGTGAGAAGTCATTTGACACCTCATTTTCAGTCATTTGTACTGTAAAGCCCCTTCACCACAAAGCAGCAGCAGTGAATCGCTGGGGATGTGGGCTGTCTGTGAACTCCTGCACACTCAGAAAGGATCAGTATGTTTGGCATTCAGGACGCAAAAGTACAAACTCAATTTAATGATTGCGGCGGCAAATTTGTATGTTTTTAATGCTTTAACGTATGTAATTGCAAAGTGTTTATGCTTTTTTGCTTCACCGACTGTAATGCAGTTATAAATATAGATATTAGGAATAGTCTATTATTTATACGCAGTTTATGCACAAGAACAATGCATATTTAAGTATCTGTCTAATAATGGTGAAATTGCATAAATGAATGAACAGAATGAATGGACACAAATTCAGACAGAATCTTGAGGAAAGCCTTCCAAGAATAGTGGAAGCCATTATAACTGCAAAAGGGGAGCAACTCCATATTAAAATATATACATTACAATGCAATATCATTCAAATCCCAGTATGTTGTCAAAATTGATGAGCAGGACTAAAGGGAAAAACAGTGTAAGGGGCACCAGTCTTTACCACAAAAGGGAAATGGGGCTGAAGGCTTTCATTCTAATCAAATCAAATTGTACCAGATTTTGTTTGTTTTAAAAGTGACCATTATGTCACTGCACACATTGTGATCAGCACAAAATTCTTCCTCTGAGTTTAACCCATTCACCAAGTGAAGCAGCGGCCAGACAGGAACACAGCGCCTAGGGAGCAGTGTGAGGGGATGGAACCTTACTCAAGGGAACCTTGTGGTACTTAGCAGTCTTGGGAATTGAACCGACAACTTCCTGATTGCCAGGTAAATGCCCTAACCTCTAGCCTACCAGCCGCCTATTTTGTCAATAGATCCCCGTTTTAAAACAGTTCATTAGTTATTTGAGGTGAACTCCTGCTTGGTTAGAATGAAAACCTACAGTCAGCCTTTTGTGGTCGAGAGTGGTGAACCCTGGCCCATACTTTCTAAAGGAACAAAGACGACAGTGACACCAGAATAGGCAAGAAAATCAGTTTGTAAACTGTGGATGAAAGCGTACATTCAGAGCAATGCATTGGTGCAATATGTAAGAAAAGCTGAACATCTGTGTCTCAGGTGACTGAGGGTGACACTGCAGGAGGTGATCAGTCAGTGTCAGCAAGAACAGTCTGTGCACAACAACAAAGAAAAGGATATTATAGTTACAAGGTTGCAGTGCATAAAAGCCTCACAAACAGAAATGTTCGTTTACAGAGATCTGAAAAAAATTATATGGTCAGATTCCTTTTATTCTCTCCCACATTCAGTACAGGTCTGAATGCTTTATCATTTGAGGAAACTTCTATCATCATGGGAGTTTTATGAAAACTGATAACTGATGTCTGGTCTGACAAAAATGAAAATAATCATAATAATCAACTGTATAAGGTGGTATCTCGGCTCACTGAATGACAATGGGGAACAAAGGCTAGCTCGTAAAGCCTGTCTGTTCCAATCCCACAGAAATGTCTGAAAAGTTCATGCTTGCTAAGTTAATGTTGCAGACTGGTCTGACTCCTGGCCTCCACTGGAAGTGCTAAAAAATGGAATATGAGCATCAGAACCGGACTGTGGAACAAAGCCTGATAAATCACTTTTTACACATCAAGTGGATGCCCACATGCATGCATGTGGAGGTAGTGTGATGCACTGGGCAGCATTCTGTTAGGAAACCTTGGGTACTGGCATTCATTTAGATGTTACTTTGGCATGCAACACCTATTTAAACCTGTTTGTTGCAGACCAAGTTTATGAGTTCATGGCAACAGTATTCCCTAATCACCACAGGCTGCAGTGGTACAGGAAATATATACATATGGGGTGTAGAATTAAGTAATTAATTTCATAAAATAATGCGTAAAAAATAATGGTGATTCATCGCACCACATGACTTTAACCTGGTCCAGTATTCTGCGCAAGCATGCTACCCATAATGATGTGCTATCATGCCCTTCTGCGCATGTGCAGTACCACACCTTGCATTAGGGAAACTGGTTTATCTGTGTTATCTTGCGTTTGCGTCACTCGCTTACGGTGATTAATATCTTAAAAGTTTTTTTGTGAGTGTATGTTGCTACTGTGTCTTTCTGTGTCTTTGACGTCATTATATAAGCAATTTCCTCTGACACCAAGTCATTTTTCCCGACTCTGATTCTAAAATGCTCTTTTTGCAGTTTGCAGAATGCTGTCTGGTGCTAGAAAACATCAGCACTGTCCAGAAATCACCATAAGCTGGAAGCATGGCACGTTCTGAAGTAGTCGGAACTATTAGACGGTGACGTATGAGCGAAACACGCGAGACGCCAAGAGCAGCGCACCCCCACATTAATATGCTTCTGACGCCCGGGCCTGTATGTACATAGTCTTAAACTGCACCTTATAGATGTACTTAGTTCTATGATTGTGTTTGCTTAAGTAGTTTGTCCTTATATTAGATCATATTAGATCATATTTTTAATTGCTGTGTCTGTTACAGCACATGAACAATGCAGAAATAGTTCAATAAGCGAGAGTTCAAAAGTCTGTGATGTTGATTATTAATTAATGTGTAAGATTAATGTAGATTAATTAATCACAGAGCTTGTAATTAATTATATGCCTTTTTAAATCATGTGACACCCCCTTATATATATA
>JBBPDB010150624.1:0-14344 GCA_037974465.1 Brachypetersius altus
TATATATATATTCAAAAGTACATACATTGAAAAGCCAGGTTTAGTCTGATGGTGTACTCACACTTGGCAGTTTGAACCGTGCCCGAGTGTGTTTGACCACCAAAGCGCGGTTCGTTTGACTAGTGTGAGTGCTCGGACCTGGGCCCGGGCGCGGTTCGTTTTGCCATCCCGCTTGGAAGAGGGGTGCCAGAGCACGGTTCAGTTGGACTTGGGCGCGGTTCGCATGTAGTGTGAGCGCTAACCTGGAGCACGGATCAGGACGCGTGACGCCACGTTTTTGCGACGTTTCAAAACCATTTTCTGTGCCACAAAAGCAACAGACCTGTTTAGCAACAGGCTGTGGGAGGGCTGTGGACCACCGCGGACCAAACGACTCAAAATTACTATCAAAAAAGTAAACAGAGAGAGCATTCAGCGAGAGCACCTTTCTTCCTGTTTATCCTGAAACCGTCGCACCATAATGACGTAAGCGTGCTCCGGCACGAATGCTGATACCCAATGTGAGTGTGGGCCAGAGGGCCCACTCCCCAGTGGGGAGGGAGGACAATCATACTCAGGCCCGGTTTACAGCAACCATGCCTAGTGTGAGTACACCCTGAAGTAGCAACAATATGCTGTGATGTATAAAAAGGGACACCAATGAAAGATTGTGGTGTATATGTTTGTCCCAAATATGTTATTTAATAACAACTCGTGCAAGTTTAGACAACTTTTCTTGACAAACTAATAGCCCTGATCATACTAAAACTTGCAATATAACCATTCTCATCTTTGCACTAAAGAGCATTGGGCTTTTGTGCTCACACTGTGCGTTTAATACACGATAAGAAAAACAAAGCCAGAAACAAAAAAGAGAGACACCTTTAGCTTTTCAGAGACCTTTAGCTTTTCTTGGACTTTCTAATGAACTACATACTTTGAAGAAAAAAGACATATTCGCTTTGATTTTTCACGTGTTTAACCCTCTATGTAATCTATTACACTTTTATAGAAAAAGTGGCCCAGTATGCCCATATTTATGCTTTTAAATATAACTTGGTACTATATTACATTATCATCAAGTGATCTATATACACTATTTTGTCCCAGTCACTAAGAATACCACAAAAGTGATTTATACTGAAAAAAAACCAAAGAAAAGTGTCATCCATGAACACACCACAGCACACATTCACCAAGTGAAGCAGGGGGCTGCCAGCAACAGGGGGTCCCGGGGAAGCTGTGCGGTACCTTGCTCAAGGGTACCTCAGGGGTGCAAGTGGTAGTCCTGGGATTGGAACCCACAACCTTCTGGCCGCAAGTGTGACACCCTAACCACTAGGCCGCCAGCTGCCCCAAAATATACTGAGCATAACTATGTGAGTGTATCCTCTGAATAATAAACCACCTTGATAACTTCTCAAAGTCACAGGAAGGCAGCTAGTGCTATGTCAGCAGTCACACTTTTAAAACTAAACCCCAGCAGTACAGGAGGCTTTCTAAAGGACAATCCCAGCTTTGATTAGATCTGTTGGATGGTGTGTTTATTTCTCTGATTGGCTGCCAAATGATGGCAACAACAAAAAAAGAAGGCGCCAAAAACAGCTACTGAACCTTGACCCGTATACACTGCAGGCAGGCAATACAGCTGACTCTGCAAGTGTAGTATCAATCAGGCCTGGGATTTCACAGGGATCTACGACACACAATACCTCTCATAGCATATCATCAGAAAGCTCCGCTTCTCTAGTTTCGTGTAGAATTTTAAGTGTGTTGATATGCCAAACAGTTTGAAAGATATTTCCATTTAAACACAGTGTGTTATGAACATCTTAAAGAGTTGACTGGTAATACAGTCTGATCGGGTTTGGTCCAGTTGTCTTTGGGTGGGGAAACTGGAAAGGATTCACAGTCATCCAGTTTACAACTATTCCACAAATAACATGGCAGTAGTTCTGAAAGTACTGTAGTTTCACAGTTACTAAGCCTTGATGGGGCAATCACTATTTAAGAGCTTCAATGAGGGGTCAGTATGCCTTCTTGATGGCAATTGATAGATGACAGATCTCCTACCATATTAACTTATCTCTCTTTTTAGTAGAGAAGGGTATCTGACCAGCAATTTAAGGACTGACTACATGAATCTGATGGTTTTCTGTAAGGAATGAAAAACACTAGAGAGAAACTCCTACTGAGACAAACACTTGAAACTGAATCCCAGAGTCTCAGAAGAAGAGAGCCCCATTTTCCAAAACTACATTAATGCAGCTGATGGACATTTCATGGAGAACAGAGTAAATCAGGAAATCCACATTTGAGTAAATGTCCTAAAGTGAACTACTTCCTTTGGATTATGAGTGCAGGCTCACTGTGCCTCAGCTGCACTTTAGTTCTACTCTCTACATGAGGGTGGATGGCAGTTTAGAGTAGAGAGACCATAAGATATCCCAGTTATTTTTCAATCTAGTGTAGATATGTTGTTTCTTTGACTCAAATTACTCTTTGCACTCATTTGCACTCACCTAAAGGCTCTTGGATACCAGAAATCCTGAAACTGATGTATGATTCTATGAACAGTGCACTGTCACTTTTAATTTCTTGATGCATTCATACAGAATTAAGTTAATGTATGTAGTCATATGTGTGCCGGCTTAGTGTTAGGGGACAACAACCAATCATCATGCTTCACTAAACCCACTGTTTTCTACATTCTTTTATAATGAAAGCGGAAGAGGCAAAAATAAAGAGAAAACTTTGCATGGGCTACTACCCTGCATGCCAAGAATGTACCTGATATACACCAGTTAACATGGGGGAGGGGGGGGAGGGGGGTTGCTGTCCCTCCTGTCCCTCCTGAGAGAATCTATCACCTGCACTTTATGCTTCATGTTGTGAGCAGTTTGCAGACATATTTCCTAATCTTCTGAATATGAGACATTTTTTGAACGAACAGCCAATTTTACATCCTCATCACAGATGTCTCACCTGTATGAAATATCTATATGTTAATTTTTCTTCTGCTAGGATGAAAAACAGTATTGTGCAACATAGCTTAGCCAGTCAGATGTTAGTTTAGTGGTACTATTTCTGTTGATTCCATTAATTTTATAATGCTGCATGCATAATGATGTGCTCGCCTGGCTCTTTGAGTAGCTACAATTGGCTTGTTTCTCCTTTCTTGAAAGGAGGGAACATCATGAAATCTGTTGTAATTAGTGAGGAGAGGCATTTAATGGGGTGAAATAAAAAATACAGCACAAATATACACATTCCTATACTCAGGATAATACTTAGATTTGTGATAATAGTGTGTCTGAGGAGGCGATGACACAAGCGCATGTTTTGGAACAAAATTAAATTGACAATATAATTGTTGAAAGTGCTATAATTTCTTACAATTTCTTACAGTTAAGCCAGGAGACTACCCTTATGCTGACACAAAAATAGGGCCTTGTAAGAAAAGCTTTGCGGAAGCATGCAGGTTCCATCCAAAGACATCTTCTGTTAGTGTCTAATGGTTTAATTTACCTCCTACAGTCACAGTTTGTAAAATTTTGTGAAAATAGTGGTTATTAATGACTTGAAAAAGACATGCTGAAATATTCCTTTACCACATTATGAAATTTATATAAACCTAAAAGTACTTATCAGCAAAATGTAGTTCTACAGCTTTACATGCCTGCTGTAGTTCATTAAGCAGAGAAAAGTCCCCACTGTTCATTTAGTTCCTACAGTGGTATATTACTACCAACAGTGTACATTTAAGCCCAGCAGGACATGAATGAATCTTATAAATGTTCTTTCAAAGCTAGGGATTCCTCTATACGATCATGAAGAGTATCCAGCTATTACAAGAGTGGTTCTCAGCCCTGAAGAACCCCTGCAGTGCCTGGTTTAGTGTTTCCCCTGCTCGAACACACGATTACACTCATTAGTCCATGATGAAACCCCTCAAGCTTGGAATCAATTGTATTAGAACAAGGTATAAAACAACTGGTCCAGCCCAGAGATCCCAACGATTGGGACTGAAATCCACTTAACTGTTTCTAGTCCCATTCACAACTTCATATTAGAATCAGAATCAGAATACTTTATTAATCCCCAAGGGGAAATTGCTTTAGTGACACTTCTACCATAATGATCCCCAGATCCATCTGTAAGATGGTGGTGGAGAATTGCTTAAAATAAAAAACATATATACTATGGAGACTATTTATGTTTCAACCAGTCTGGTGTTCCTCTCAATGAGACACACATTTCCAGCCAGTCTAATTTTAATTACGTTTAATTACGTTTGGTAGGAGAGAGAGAGGAGAGGCAGTGAACAGGAGAAAGGTGAAAGGAAGAGAGAAAGCAGAGGTGTGTGTGGTTTTGATTTGATTAGGGTTAGTGTTAGGAAGCTAGCCAATGTTAGGAGACTTAGTACTTCTGTATGGCCCCAAATTTCAATCTGCTAAGTGAACAACAAAGCTTAGATGGCTTCGATCTAGAAGTGTTCAGTAATTCTGTGGCTACAACATTTACTTTTGTTTGCTATGAACAAAAGTGTTGATATGACAAAAGAGGATGTAGTGAAGGATTTGTTTCATGGACATTTTATTCTGGAGTGCCTACAGTTTATTTGCAGCCGAACTGAGGTGGGGGAAAGATTTAATGAACATCATGAGAATTTGGTTCTGTAGGCCTGGAGAGCAGCAAGGCCTACATTTGATCCATTGGACCTTCTGCTGTGGAATGGCTTCAACAGCAGTGTTGAGTGGTAAAGTGAGGGCTGTGATCCAACCATCAGTTCTGGGGTGAGGAGTGGTGACTGCCGGGGTTAAACGCTGTTTTGTTCTTGCATAAACAGATAAATAAATAAAGTTAAATTAACTTTTTACCGTCATTGAAATTTCATGTGCAACAACGCATGGGCCTCGATGAGATTAATGAAATAAATGCCTGAAATGTTAGTTTACACCTCTGGACCAGGAGGTCATGGGTTTGAATCCTACATTTAGCACACCACCACTGGGTTCCTGAGTAAGACACTTAACCCCACATTCCTCCAGCGAGACTATCCTCTATAGTTAGGCAATGGAATGGTTGCTGTCACGGTCACCTCGCTCTCTCCCCGTAGATTCTGCTCCCCATCCCCTGAGTATTAGTTTTCCTGTTCATTTTTGTCTTAGTGTCTTCCCTCCTTTCGCCCCTTGTACCCTTTAGAGTCTCCCAGCACTGTTTGTATCATGTCCCGTCTTGATTGGTTTCACCTGTTTCCCGTCTTGATTAGTTTTACCTGTTTCCCATCCTGTGCACTATTTATAGCCCAGCCTGACCCTGAACTAGCGTGCCGGTATTGGCTCAACTTTCGTGAGTGTATATGTACCCCAAACTTGTCTGCTTTATTATTATTCCTGTCTTTAATGTTCTTGTTGTTCTTTTTGTTTGCAGGCTCGTGCTTTCCCTCTTTGAGTTATCCACGTTTTTCTCGTCTGTCTGCTAGGACAGCCCTGCTTAGTTTGTGTTCTGTTTTGGGTTGCTAGCACGAGTCCTGCTGTTTGTTTTTGCATCATTTGCATTATTCCTCTTGTGTTTACTGTGGTTCCCCTGAGTCGGGGTTTCTTTAGTTCTTGTATTGTTTGTGTCTCTGTTATTAAATATTGTATTTATTTTCAAGTAGTTTTGCGTCCTCCCCTTTCCCTTCTACACACCCACCATGACAGTTGCTTTGGATAAAAGCATATGCTCAATGCCACAAATGTATTCATTGACCACTGAAAACCCAGAATCCTGTTTAGTAGCACTCTGTGATAAATGTGTACTCTGGTATCACTTAAGGCATACAAGCAGGCATACTCTAGGAACTACTTACTTGAGCCTGCAAGTCGAGCTTTTGTCACAAGTAGGTTAAAATTTAAAATATCCATAAGAATCTAATGCTAATCATCTGTTATTGTAAGCTCTTATGAAGACATGGCAACACACAACCTAGACGAGCCAAATATTATAATAATAATATATATTATTATAGGATAATATAGTATAATATATAGTATATATATATACTAAAAATACTATAATGCAGTAGATAACCACTCCAATGAACCCCTCTGTGAAACTATACCGAATGTTTCAAGATCCTAACAGCATCTCTGTCTGAATGCCTGATTCATAATAATGTAATAATTTTATGTAGCAACTGTGACGGTTAAGGGGGTAATGTGGGGGGGAGGGGGCCGATAGAGGTCGTCCCCATATTGGTTATTGGTGGCAGGTTTATGTTTGAAGGGAATCTCCTGTGTGTAATTTGTGTATAAGCACATGTGTGGGTGATTGGTGTGACTTTTGTATTTAAGTTCAGTTCGGGGTTGATGGCATTGTCGGTCAATCCGATACGCTCGGGTTACTGGTTTTCTGTTTATGTGAATAAAGTTACGTTGCAACATGGAAACCACCCTTACTTGGGAGAGAGTCGGCGACGGGATTTCCAGATCATTATATTTGTTTCAGGACTTTCAGTTTTAGTGGTAATCCAGAAAAAAGAGCGTTTCACTAGGATGAATTACTTACACTGATTTTTTTCAATGTGATGATATTCTTATTGCACATTTAATAATGAGAAATGTTGATTATTATAGACGGTATTGACGGGCTGCAGGAGCTAAAACCTCTTAACAGTGTCTTTTTTGATGGGGCCTCAATGCTTATAATGCTCTGTGCAATAAACCCCTGTAAAACTTAACTCCACCACTATTCCTAGGGGGCATTATAAAGGGCTTTAAAGCTGTCAGGAAGCTTTCAAATTCACTTAAATGTACATTTTTGGAATTAATGACCGGATTTAAGATGCTACCATCTGCCGAGTCATTGTTCCGTTTGTTGTATGTTTAACACATGCAGCGAAGATTTGGTTGGCGTTAATTTAGTGATAATATCATCGGGTATTAAGAATTTTGACGTTTTTATGGTCATTTGAACAGCTAGGGAATGGACTTGGTGTTCTCTGGGAAACATAGGTTTAGTTCAGCATTACTCACATACCTAGAGCAGATACCAGTGATGATCATTGTATGGTGATCAAGGCTGTCTGCCATACATATGTGTGAATGCATTCGGCAGTCGTGAGTTAGAATGAATGTTGAATTTTTCGAATTTCATATAAAAAGGACACTTTTTGAAACATCTCTCCGCTCCAGACACATATTTCTTCAATTGGAAATATTTCTTGAAATGGAACGATAAGACTGAAAGGTTTCAAAACTGCGGACTCTGGTTCTTTTTCCAGCCCTGATTGATCATGTCTGCTAGGCAAGGCAACGGGGTCAATGGTGCTAATGATTACTTTCAGTCTGAAGAAAAAATGTCATGAAATTAGAGCAAATAACTTTCAGTCTCTTCAACTAGAGCAGATCAAGGTTGAACATGTGACCTTTTCTTCAACACCTCGGCGAAAAAGGTGAACTACTACATGCTCTAAGATGGGTATTGAAACTCAAGTTAAATGAGTTCCATGATCTTACAGTAAATTGAAAGCTGATGTGCTGGCAGTAACATCTTTTGTTAAGTGTTTTTATGCCAAAAGGGCTGCCTTGTTTGTAGCTGGGAAGTTTTTCCACAGCAATCATTTCTTTTCACAGCAGATGAACACAGCAGATGAAATGGAGTTGCAGTCGAACTTTAGCACGGTTGTGTTTTAAAGACCATTCCACAATGCATTCTGCAACCGGACACGCTCAGCCCTTTGTGCAGTGACTGGTCACTAATGAGGCCCGAATACATCCTCCATGGAGTTTTGGAACTTTTTCTTTTTTTTTTTGTAGTCACAAAAGTGTGGGCACTATGGTCATTATCTTTGTCTGTAAGCTCAAATGTTGTTGTTGTAAATGGCACTGAAAAAAGTCTTATAAGTAAACGTTCTATTAGTGGATCTTGGCTTGGATGTTCAGTTCAGGGGGCAATGTTTACTAGGTATTCAAAAAATCTGTAAAAAAAAATATATATGGAAGTTCTTTAAACTTAAAGGATCTTTAATCTCACACATCATTAGCAAAGCTAGTTCTCAGCGGGAGAAGGTCAGCCATGTGATTCTCTAGCAGGCAGGGTCTGGTCTATGTGGATTTTGAACGTTCTCACTGTATTTACATGGATTTCTGCCAGGAGCTCTGACTTTCTGCCACAGTCCAAAGACGTTTACTGTACATCAGGTGAATTACCGAAGGGTGACTGTGTTTTGTTCACATAGGCCCCAGCACACCTGCCAAGCCTAGTTAGGAAAAGCAGCTGAGATAACGGATGAATGGATGGAGGGATGTATGGATGGATGGTTCTCAAAAGATTCTTCAGGGAAACAAAAGTCAATCATCTGTTGCACTTGACCCAGTGAACACTTTGTAACAGTGTAGGCTATGGATTCTTCCCTGAGAAAGATTTCAAACCACTAATCATCACACCAAATGAATATACCTCTGGGACACACAGAAATATACACTACACCAACATTAAAAAAAACACTGGTTCACATTCGTTCTGCTATGGACACCACCTAATGAAACACACTTATATGTTTTTAGATTAACTCACATTCATTTATACACAAATGGCAAAATTTGATTTTATTTGGACATTATGATGCCACTGTAATGCCCTTAATGAGACCAACCCAACTGCTGGTCATTAACCGGCCTTTACTATGTTGTCAAACAATAACTAGAGTGAATTAAGTCTTTTATTTGTGTAAGCACTTTTATTCATGCATCATAATCATAACTAATTTTGCCCATTGTTTATTGATATAAACATAAAAATGAGACAGTTGAAGAATCTATGCTGATTAGCACAGTTTAAGCAGAAAGCATGCTCAAATTCACAAGACTTCTGCACAAGAGCACATGTTAATGTTGGAGGGCACTCTTAATTTTATAACCGAATGTTAGTTTTCGGAAAAACTCCACTTAATGCCGGTATCCATAACTTACATGGCACATACATAATCCTTTTGAAACTATTGGCATAAACCTACATAAACATTTATAAAGGTTTATTCTATCAAGCTTCGTTTATAAAGCAGGCTGTTGAAATAAACCTTCATAAATGTGTATGTATGTATTGTGTACTTATGTATTGTGTAGCCATATAAATACAGGCATTGTGCAAAGTGTAACCCAGTTTGTTTTTATATTTAGTGGTTAGTACCTACCCAGAGTGGTTTAAGAAAGGACAGCTGGTGAACTGGTGACAGGGTCATGGATGCTCAATGCTCATGATGCATGTGGAAAGTCTATCTGTTCCAATTCCAAGTATCCCAAGTGACCATTTTCTCATACATGAACACACCACAGCTCACATTGTGAACAGTGTGAAATTCTTCTCTGCAACCCATTCACCAAATGAAGCAGCGGGCAGCCAGGAGGACAGTGCCCGGGGAACAGTGTGTGGGGACAGTACCTTGCTCAAGGGTACCCATTAGCAGTCTTGGGTATAGAACCTATGACCTACTGATCACAGAATGGTTGAGAAAGTTAATCCTGACTACAACAGAAAAGTCAGAACCCAAAGCACATCCCAGCCTGCTGCATACGGGGCTGTGAAGCACCTATGTTGACTCATGTCCATCTCCAAAATAGCCTACAATGGGCATCAGAGCATCATAAAGCAATGGAAGAGGATGGCCTGGTCTAATGCATCACTTAATTTAATGCCACATGGTGCATGTGCATCACTTACATGGTGAGGAGATGGCACCAGGGTGCACCATGGGAACAAGACAAACCAGCAGAGGCACTGTGATGCTCTGGGCAGTGTTTTACTGGGAAATATTGGTCCCTGCATTCATGTGGATGGTACTCTGACATGTTCCACCTGCCTAAATATTGCTGCAGTATTCCCTAAAAACAGCAGCTATTTCAACAGGATAATGTGCCCTGACACATGTGGGAAAGGTTTGAGGAACGTGACACTCTAGCCTGGCCCTACCTCACAACATACAAGCTAAAATCATCACAGGCCTCACACAGAATTTAAACTAGACCTGGCAACCTGTTATTCCAGTGGAAAAAGTGATTAAATGGCCCTGTCCTCTCAGAGACTGTATTTAAAGGCACTGTCTTTCATTAATCAACTGTCGCCCATAGTGCTGACTCTCGGATTTATTAGTCAATTAGTGGATCAGTCTTTGCAATAAATGATGTCATTCCGGGCCTGAAAGTGTCCGCCCATGTGTGCGTGTGGTGTCTGATATTTATTGTGTGATAAGCTGACCACTATGAAGATTTAGTTGCAATCTTGCTAATAGGCTAACACCAGCAGCATGTAACTGCCTTTTCCTCAGGGTGACAGTAATCAGCCCTTGCAGATCAAGATACAGTTACTAAGAAAAATAAGTTCACACTGCAATATAAATGAATATAAATACATGTATAAGACTTTGATGCATCAACAGGCCTGCAAATCACAATACCAGATTCCCAGCCAACATTCCGCATCTTTCAGATATCAAAGGATATCACTTGTGTTACGGTCACCTGTTTTAAAAATAAAGATCAGTGTGTGGAGGAATCAGTTCTGTCTCATACTTGTACGAACTTGGGTGCCTTGGAGGGTGCATGGCATTTGGAAGTAGTGTCCCTAGCCTGGGCGGGGGGGTGCTAGGGTGGCGTTGTCGGCTCCACTAAATTCGGATAGTTTAATATTGCCACAATTGTATTGTTTTTTTTGTTTTCTTGTGTGTTTCTTTGCAGGCTCATGCTTCAGGAAGTATCTGAGTTTCTTTCTGTGTTCTGGTTTGTTTTATTGTGAAGCACGAGCCTTGCCCTTTTTGGGTTACCTGTTTTAGTTTGTTCTATTTTGGTTGTGATCCTGAGTCGGGTGTTCTGTTTTCTTTGTTGTGCTTGTTTGTTTTTTACCTTATTTCACTTATTAAAACATTGTTCCATCTAGCCTTGGCATCCTTCCCGACCCGCGACATGACAACGTGACCACAGAAAAAGGTGTAATGTTTGATTTTGTAAAAAAAATCTGCAGTAAAATCCATTTAGATAGGTCTTCATTCCTTTTGTGGCAATTCCCTGTCAAAACATACCAGTATACCAACAAACATAATCTAATAATAGTAATAATAATGGATATTGTGTAATAACATTTGCAGTAATATATATGAACCCCATTGAACATGTCACAAACTATTAAGGCAAGACTTCATCTATGAAACAGGCTTCTAGAATTGCAGTGAGATTTTCCTTTTTTCATGATCCAGCACAAAGTGAATGTCCGTGCTCTCGAGACAATGAAGAAATGTCTTCTTTAAAACCAATAGTTTGGGCCTTTGTGGTTAAATGTGTGAAATCCAATTAGAACCCTATTGATATTTTTATATACTACAAGTAAGGGTTTGTTGTTTTTCCTCTTTTTAATAAGTCAGAAGTGGATGAAATTTTAAAGTCAAATATATTTGATTTTAATAAGCACATTATCCAGGACTTTGTATTAAAACGAGTATTTTTCTGCCTTAAAGACCACCTTGAAAGCACTATTATCTGAAATTGCAGAGCGGCATAATAGATTTTGATGGCTGATGAATGGCTGGGTGCACAAATTGTAGAAGTGTCAATCACAAACACGGCCAAAGATTTCAGCACATCAAGAGTGACAGTGGCCATGTTTATGACAGACTATATCGAATAAGGAAAGCAAAGTTCAGGCACAAATACAGGCATACACTTATATAAGGTAATAGCTATGAAATGATGGCCATCAAATAATTGGGCTCCTGCTTGAGCTTCTCTAGCTCACTATGAATCCAAACTGAACTTTGCTTCAAAAGTTTGTTTATTATAGAACATCGCATTTGAAAACCAGCTGTACAATCAGCACAAACACCTCCAGAATGAGAGCAAGTAATACAATCTGAATCTTTCTCTTCATCTGGATGGCTCTCTCTGAACCGGACAAGGGATGCTGTTAAATATGATAAGCCAGTATTTTTAAAGATCAATACATATACACTTTCAAAAGAGTCCTAAATGATTCCTGTCTTGAATGCATAGATCTTTAATTGGTAAAAGCTTTAACTGGAACAGAGCATTTACATTCTACATTCTTTTTGAAGTTAAAACTTCAAAAGGGTTCTTGTCACTCACACATCATTCATGAAACTAATTCTTACAGAATAATCTATTAAGAGCTTTTTTATTACTATAGTCCTTCACTGGAGCCTCTTCAATGATGCCTTTGGGATCTTTGTTTCTAAGTGTTTACTGGAAAACAAAGCTCACAATTCTGTCAGTTTTGAATTAGGAGTGAGGATTTTTTTTTGTTCTCTGCATTGTCATAGTACAGACAGGCACTTTGGATGATGTGGTTATTAACAAAGGCTGGGAAACAAAGTGTGAGGATATAGAGAGTAAAGGAAAAAGCCAAAGGATAAGATATGAAAATGAATCTAATGCTCCCTCTGGTGGAGGATGACACAGCTTATTGCCATGTAGTGAGGCCAAGAGAAGTCCAGAAGAATGTAAACACTAAGTTAGTGAGAATCACACTCCCACAGGCGGTTCATGGAGCAGGCAAAGCCACCTCTTCAGTATCATCAGTCTAGTAGTGTTGACATCTATATTTATAACTAAGATCTTTCCATCACAGTCTCGCACAGTCCAGAGAATCCCTGTTAATTAGATGAGCTATTAAATCAGACGAAAACCTGCCTCTAGAGTCCTACAATAACACACACTATAGTTGAAAAGCTTTCAGTAATATGAAACCAGTTTTGTTACCTGTACAAAATCATTTTGACATTCTATTATAAAACTTAAATATTCTAATAGGACCCATAGTGGCACAGGCGCTAGCACTGTTGTCTCAAACCTCAAGGGTTGGGGGTTTGAAGCTGGCACCCCTCCCAGGGTGAGTCCCTGCTTTGCACCTGTAGACCCTGGTATAGGCTCTATAAGGATTAAGCTGTTACAGAGAGCTAATGAATTAATATTCTAATAGAAATGTTCTCGGTCCATTTTAAATGATGTTAAACATTTCATATGTTTTTTTCAAACTGTAAAAGTAATAATAATAATTCAGCCTTAAATAATATAATCTCTATGCTTGTAATAATATTATCTACATGCGTGTTGTATTTGAACTCTGCAGGTATTAAAGTACAATACTTATTTCACTGCTAAGTTTTGGTTGGAAGTGAAAAGATTCAAATTTTGTAATTGGTCCAGTCAGGATATTTTCTCTGTGTTGTCTCGGCAGCCAAGTGAGCTTTTATTTCAGTTAGGCCGGATACATCAGATTAATGTAATTAGGAACTGACAGTGGAATTAAGTAATCAGATTTTGCTTTACAGCAACTGGGACCAGCCTAACTAGGTTTCAGTCAGACCAGGTTTCAGTCACTTCTTAGAAATAGAAATAGTGACACCATGCCAGGAACTCTTTATTGAAAGAGTTACTGTAAAAATCTATTTATCTATTGTCCAAAAGCTGTAGCAGATTTAGTGATGTGTAAGTTATTGTTAGTATGCATTAGAATTACTCATGTCATTGTTGTTTTACTTCCTAATAGCTATAACTACATACCGATAAAACTGTGTTTAAATAACCACTAAATTAATCTAAATTGAGGACAAAAACATAATGAAACATGTATTATACTATAATAATAATAATAATAATAATAATATAGAAAGTATTTGTCTTGCCTGTGCTTTCTCCTTGGGGACTTCAGCAGGCTACTTGCTCTTCTCTACATTATCTCAAAAAAGTAAAGAGATTAAAAATGTAGTACATGTGTGGTTGTTATGAAGCCAGTGTTTGGAAAACCATTGGTTTTATGGGCAAAAATAAAATAAATTACTCACGCTGTGTAACATCCCCCTACTCTATCCTAAGTAGAGCAGGCAGGCAGGCGTCCATTTTAGTTTGACTTTTACTTTTAACATTTCACACACAAACGGGCATGCGGGCCGACAGAAATATTTTAACAAAGGAACTAACAGACGCTTTTTCAAACCTTATGTAATGGGAATGTAATGGTGGACCGACAACTCAGGTCCACCTAAACTGAACCTAAATACTTCTCTAGGTGTATTCCCACCAATCATCACACACCCAGTGCTTATCCCCCACTACACCCGGGTGTTTCCCATTTTCCAAACAAACTGAAATAAGGACGAACCCTACTGGCGTCCGACCCTATAACCCCCCTGACGCTTACACACTGTGTATTTGAATTGGCAATTTTCTGATTGAGTGCCTTAGTGTCTCTTACCAAGCCATTTATGGGTAACATGTAGCTGCATTCTCAGATTATTATTTAATCACAAATTTTTCCCTGCAAAATAAGTGCATGCATTTTACTCCTTAGACTTCCCTAACACACAATATGTTTG
>JBBPDB010150650.1:0-14343 GCA_037974465.1 Brachypetersius altus
ACTGATCATTATATCTGTGCCACAGTGTGGCCTGTCTGACTCCACACTGAAAATACTGAAACAGTTCTTGATTGGTGTCTGTGGTTTAATAAAAACTGCCTGCATGTCTATTGTAAATCTAATAATACTCATAATCCAAAAAGTTGATGTAACTGGAAAAAAAAACTGATCTGAAATCAGCATGAAAAACTGATTTAGAAAAGTGTGTTGTGGTTTCTGATGATTACAAATTCTTTTTGTTGACCTGTGTAATCATCTGGTCACAGTTATTTAAGATAATGGCAGCTATTTGACTCCACATCTGTGTTATGTAGTATGTCCTGTAGTATGTCATCCGTGGTCAGTTTCTGACCAGAGGACCACCTTTGAATGTTTTTGGTTGGTGGGCTGTTGCCAACCTGGCAGTGACATAAAGATAAACAAAATCGACACTGCAGCACCTGATCCTGATGAATTAAGGGCTAGAAGAACTAACTCGGATCAGAGGATCTGTGTTCAATAACCAACAAGGTGGAGCTAGCAGAGGGATCTTTTAAAAAACTGGCCTGTTATTTTCTTCTTCCTATTCATGCAGTTGAGTAGAAAATATCCTCACCCTCACCCCCAGCCATGGCTCACAGGAGCAGACAGATGAGGACAGATCGGCTCCACGCACAAATCTCAAGGCAAAGCCATTAAACCGCACTTACTGGACCTTTAGCAGCTGATTTAATAGAGCCTGCTGGGTGAAGTGAAGCAGGTGCAGCATAAATCTAAAGCAAAGTACTGATCTGAAAAGGAGGTTTTCACTATTCTCCTTCAGTTAAGCTACACATATGGGCTTTTACTTCACTCTCAAAATTGGTCGTACTGCAACACTGATGTTTAGTACAATATTGAAAATTAGTCTCTGAGCTGAAACAGAAAAAAAGCTCATAATAATATCTGGGGCTGTGATGGCACTGACGATGTCCTCAATATGCTCAAAATAGACTCCTAACAAAAAGGTGCACCTTTTAAATGAATGAAGAAATGTGGAATCTTAATGGCTCAGGGTCATGGAACATTACGGGGACTTTTGTGTTCTGTGGAGGTTTTGACCTTTAAAAAGGTCCTTCACATCTTCCAACCTCATTTAAAGAATGATTCTTTAAAATAGCATCCATTAAAGGTCCTTTAATGCAGAACAGAGCAGAGGTTCCTCAATGTTTTGGGCCATGACTCCTCCAAGTGTGATAAAAGCTCTATGAACTTCTCTAAATCACTTTGATTTGGTATTTTACCCATAGCTTGATATGCTTTAATGCTCTCCTGAACATGTTGGGATTATTGTCAGTACTTAAAGAAAACCCACCAGCTGTTGATCTCATAAACCATGATTAGACTCATTTATATATAGACTCACTAAATGTCCAAAAGTTTTTGGTCGCCTGTTCATTTATTGTTTCTTCTTTGCCTCTCCTGTTCTGGGAAAGCTTTGGACTTGATGTCAGAAAATTCCTGTGAGACTTTGATTGGATCGAAGACACTGAGGTCCGATAATGATGCTAACAAGTTCTGGATCACAAATTTATCGAGCTCTTGGCATTGGATTGGAAATATATATATATTATTGTGGCACTACTAGTCATTTTGCCTATACCAACATATCTATTCTCAGAAATATTGTGATGCATATAACCTTTCTAGTGTCCAGTGTTGGCAAATTGTGGGTGAAGGATATTGGCCCATGATTGTCAGGCTATTGTTTATGTTACAAGCCTCGTAACCAATCACAGCATTTCTGTGAGCCTTCTGACCAATCACGGGTGTTCTCAGTTCCGTGTTCTGTCTGAGTTTGATCATAGTCATAACCATCAAAGCTATCACATTGACGCTATTTATGTGTTAGTAACACTGTTTGAAATCGTCCCATATTGCTTTACAACACTGGAGGAAGTGAGAAAGAATTGAGCAACAGGTTCAGGATCACATTACTTTTGCAGTTTTTCCAGCAGTAACACCTTTATGACTCACAAGCCATTTGTCAGTGTGATCAAAGGACGTCAAATAGCAAAACCATTTATCTGAAATCAAACTGTTTGGCAACCTCAAGGAAATGTTCCCAGGCTCCTGTTCAGGGAGTGAAAGTTTGTAAGCTCTGATTTCTCTCGGTCTCTCAATTTTCAATTCAATGTTCTGCAATGGCATGACCAATTCAACTACATTTGTGTTGCCAAACCTTCTATTACAGAATTCAAGAGTTTATAGCATTTAAGGACTTTAAAGGAAACATTAGAGCATTGAAAGACTGAACCTCATGAAAAATACTGTGTAGGAAATATATACACAACTATATAGAACTCGCAGACTTGTACATTTAACACAAGAACACCAGTGTTCCCTAAAACTTGCTCTCTTCCTGTGCAGGAGGTGAAGTGTTGTCCCCCACTCTTTCTTGTGTTTTTCTTAAATAGGTCAGCAGCTGTTACTGAGAGAGAGAGAGATAGAAAGAGGCAGGGAGAGAGACAAAGAGAGAGAGTAGGAAGACGAAGAAAGAGCAGCCAAGGAAAACAGTTTTTCTTTGCAGTGTGGGCTGCAAGATGTTGGCTGAGGCAGAGCTGCTGTGCTTTACCCATATCACAACTTCTCTCTGCTTATTCTGGCCTGATAGACAACATTCGATATTGCTAATAGTATCAGTAAAAGGGGAAAAAACACAATAGCTCTTTGTCGTCCCGCTCCATTTTACTCGCGGTGGGTTATTTAGCTTGGCGGGCGGTTACGGGAATTCTCTGCAGGGCGTTTTGCAGATGCAGAGGTTCTTACTCTGGATCCTGTTCTGCCAGGGGTTTGGCCCCTCCAGCTGGAATTACTGTCGGGTTTATGAGCGAGTTGCGCAAATGTTGACAATCAGTAAATGGTGATAAGGTGAAACCGCTGCGGCCAAGAGTGGTTTAACTTCAACAAGACTTTGTAATGTAATGGAGATAAACTTACAGGAATAGTTCAGCCAAATCACATGTACACAACTTTTACCTCAGGATTTGAGGGGCATACTGTAACTGTTAGAGCCAGGCCTGCAGTTCAGGCTGTGAGTATCATTATCTGGTCGAAAAGTGAGGGAAAACGCCTCTCCAGTGATGCCAGCTTGCACATTTTTTTTTGCTGTTTTCCAGATTAAACCACTGGGACTTGTAAAAGAACATTCCATGTTTTATTTGAAGCGTGTAATAGACATATTAACTTTTTATTTTGTTCAGGGCAAGTAAGAAGGACTCTGTGCCATAGGTGGGACTTGAACTTGAGCCTGAACCCAGCCTAACAGCACCACACCCTTCAGATTTAAGCGTTAGATCCCTAAACCATCGCACACTTGAATCTAATTTCATCATTAATGCTTATTGATTAGGCTTTAGCCTCATATCTCAGTGCACTTCAGACATGTCTTGACTACCTTTCAGGTTAGAAGGCAATAGTGTGTGTTTTTTTTTTTCCAGTCCAGTTTAGTTTTCTCAAATTCCTCCCACTTGCTAGGACTCCTTCATCACAGGACACCATGAAGTCTTGCATGCGCCTTTTGTAACCACATAAACACCCACCTAGAGAGTGCAAAACATACTGTGCTCTCTTGGATATCCAGCCATGGAGCGAACCCCAGTTTTGTAAGTTTGATTGTTCATCAATGTACTGTACTTACACCTATGGAAAGCCATTTTTTTTCTCAGTGTGTGTTTTTCTGCTATTAAAGTAAACGTTAGAATAAATGCAAACAAGGAAAGCAGTATAGATTAGTTTTGTATTAAAAGAAAAGTGTTTAATATTGTGTGAGCTGGTGAGGAGAACACGGGTTCGGTTCCAGATTCCTCCTCAGTTCCTCCAGTAGTTGCAGCTCCTGATTTAATTTAATGATTGAGTCAAACCAGGTTTCTGATAAAAACTACAAGTAATACTCGACTTTACATTGATATCTGCTGTATAATGTAGTTTATATTCTTTTTATTTAGCATGTTTAGTAGTATGTGAAAAAACACTCACTGTGCGATGGTTTAGGGATCTAACGCTTAAATCTGAAGGGTGTGGTGCTGTTAGGCTGAAGTTCAGTCATTTTTGCAGGGGCCTTTTCCCCAGTACTCTACCTTTAAACAGCCATGTTTAAGAATCCATAGGATAAATACTTAATATTACTATGTAACAGCTATATTATAATATATTTTATAATATATATAATTTTATAATGTATATATCATATATTATAAAACTACGGAATTCATTAAATCAAAGTCCTGTGTGTTTAAAGGCACTAAGTGAGGTCTAGCATGTGCTACAGTACACCACTGAGCGCCAGGTTGACCTGCCCCAGTCTGGGGTTGACTGAAGGGCCTACAGGCAGTGGGGTGAGGGGTGAGGGGTGGCTGCTGTGGGTCAGACTTTTATTTGGAGAGAGGAAATTACAATGCAAACAGACGCCTCACGTTCACATTCACTGGCGCACTGCAGTCTGGCCCTGAATCAGCCGGGCTGCTGAAACGCATCAGCAAACAAGACAGGGTCACACACACACACACACACACACGCGCGCGCGCGCGCACACACGCACGTGGACGCTCACCCACACACTCACAGTTGTGATGCAGACAGACTTTTTTTTTCCCCCCTCCGTCGAAATTTTCCATTTACCCAGTTTATCTTGAACTAAAGATTTTGTCTCTGTGTGTCAGTGGAAAAACACATCATTACAATCCACAGAATCACAGGCGCTAAAACTGCACGTGTCACAGAACGTTCATTCTGACCTTTTATTCTGAACATGGCCCTGATTTCATTTTCTGTGAAATTTTGTTTTTTGTTTTTTTGACTGGATTGGAACACATCATTGTACAGAATTAAGTCAATCCTAAAGCTAGAGATATAAAGCAATGGCGTGAAAATGGCAAGGATAAAACAAGTGTGTTGTCTTTTGTTTTGTACTGGAGCCATGAGGCTAATGAAGCTAACAAGTACTGAAAGTTCATGCCTCACCAGTTAGATTCATGCAGGCTCAAATCTGCACGCACTGGAAATCGGTGTGGATGATCTTACACTTCCTATGTGGTTAACAGTAGTAAAGTAAGAATTTGATTATACATTGTACTCTTATGTATAATATCAGTGTGTAATATGTCTAATACAATGTCTCATTGCTCTTTCTTTAAGCTTGAAATTTGTATATAAATTGGATTTGACACCAAACAATCGCTCTACGGCTGGTCATCTCGGGGCCCATAGTGTACGAGTTTCTTTGCTATTGTTCTGAAACCAGTTCTGCTCCGTCATTAAGTTTTGCACTAAATGAATTCCTTGAAATGACTTAAATTGGTTAAATGTATTTGTTTGTGTGTTTGTGTTGTAGGTCACCAAACCCAGACCTCTCAGTGCCCCCCAAACGAGTTTGAGTGTCGCGGGACAGACGTGTGTATTCACCTGAGCAAAGTGTGTGATGGCATCTCTGACTGCACGGACGGACGTGATGAAGGACATCATTGTCGAGGTACTTGTCCCTCCGTCCTCCCATTTTCTGTTTTCTCTCCACCCCTCCACCCCTCTCCTCCTCTCTCATCTCTCTCTCTTCTCTTTCTTTCTCTCTCTCCTCTGTCTCTCACCATCTCTGTCTCTCTCTCTCATCTCTCTCTCCTCTTTCTCCTCTTTCTTTCTCTCTCTCCTCTGTCTCTCCCCATCTCTCTCTCTCTCTCATCTCTCTTTTCTCTCTCTCCTCTTTCTTTCTCTCTCTCTCTTTTCTCTCTCCTCTTTCTTTCTCTCTCTTTTCTCTTTTCTCTCTCTCCTCTTTCTTTCTGTCTCTCCTCTGTCTCTCCCCATCTCTCTCTCTCTCTCTCTCATCTCTCTCTTTTCTCTCTCTCCTCTTTCTTTCTCTCTCTCTCCTTCTCTCCCTGTCTCTCTTTCCCCTCTCTCTTCCTCCTTATCTCTCCCCCTCTTCTCTCTCTTCCTCTTTCTCTCTTCACTCTCCTTCTGTCTCTATCGCACTCTCTCCCTCCACCGCCCCCCCGAATCTATCTGTCTTTCACTCCCCCGTCTGTCTCTCTCTCAGACAGAAACACAAAACACACACACACACACACACACACACACACACACACACCAGTCAGTACCTACTATATCCCGTCCCCCCCGTCCCCCCACACAGTGACCAGAGGGTGTCTGTTTTCTCTCTTGCTCAGGCGCTCATTTATTTGGAAATTACCTTGAACTTTGGGTTCAGTCATTGCCTTTGCTGCTCGTCTGCTGCCTCCAACTCTAATTGTCCCCCAACAAACACCTTCATCAGCCGCTTTAATGAGCCGCCTGCTTTATCCCCACCTTCTGGTCACTCATCCTCTCTGGACCTTCCCTGCCGCCCCTGCTGGATGAGTCCATCCCCTCTAGCAAGCGCTGCCTCCAATCAAATCCTCTATATTAATTGGAGTCAGGAAGGTACATCGTGTCCCCCCTGAGTTTTATTGCTTTTTGCTGCTGAAAAGGAGGCTCCAGGCTTCTCCAAGCCTGAATAAATATCTGCCATTGTTGGCTCTGCCTTTCTGTCTAAAACATTCAGGCATGCTTTTTTACTCTGATATATTTAAAACACAAATCACAGGCTTGTCGTGGTGTGATGACCCGAGTTTCTTCATAATGCTGGAATTCTTTTCTGGAGAGATGAGCGAAGTACTGGCTGGATCTGGACAGATTAACAGCTTGTGTCTTGGACATTATTTTGGTTATTTGCAATATGTCTGAGATCATCAGCATATTTGTCATTTAATCATGGAAGTAAGTCAGTAAAACATAAGTTTCTGCATATAAAGGCTAAGTGCTGAATTTTTTTAAACCTGATTATCAAAATTTGCTACTAGTATCAAAGTTCAATACTTGGGTTATTTGGACAGTAATTCAAAACTTAGCTTGGGTATTAATTTAGTTCTTCATTAGAACTAATTTTTTTTTTCTGACCAGGTGTTGAAATGTAGTACCTTATAAGGGCTAGGAATCAAAATTCAGCACTTCACGGTAAGCTTCTGTAGTTTTTGCCTTGTAGCCCACCCCTGCGTCACACTCATTCCTGGAAACAAGAACGGGAGCTTTAGTTTGCAATATAAAAGTTAAACAGTATTGGTCAGGTATTAGAGTATAAGTATCTGTATTGTTATCGATATTCTCCATCTCCAGCATTTGTATTTTAATTTGTTGCAATGCGATATGCCGTACATACCTATGTATTTGTGATACCTCATGGTTCAAAAATGAGTGTGATACAGCTGTGACTGATCAGCTTGATAGGAAAACAGTCCAGGTTGGGTGAAGGGCTCATTTGCATTTAAAAGCCTTTTGCAGTATCGGCATTCTAAAGGCCAGCATTGCAGCAATACAGGCAATAGATGGTTCAGCCTTGCTTAGCACTCGACCTACTACTTGGACGTCATGTTATGAGGATTTATTTATGGGAATGTGGCTCTATGAGTTTAGGCAGATGTTTCTAATGCTTAGCTCTGCAAGAACAAAACTCAGGAATTCTCAGGAAAATCAGATGCGGAGGGTGTACAATTGCGAGGAAGCCGTCTTCTCCCAACATAATTTGATGTGGAGCATTCTCCCGAAACGTTTCGGGTCGTGCGTCGGCCGCTTAAGCTGTTCTGGTACGTTACCGCCCACACCTCGTGTGTGATCGAGTGCCCAAAGCTCATGTTTGCGTCCAAAGTCCTGCGCTATTCTGGCTCAGCCTGCCACCCACTAGCTGGAGCGCGGCGCTCTGCCCATTTAAGCATGCAAGAAGCAGAAATGCAAGCCAGATAAAGGAGCCGCTGTTATGAAGCGAGAACTACTGTGAGCGTTCAGTATGGACTTCTTTGCAGCATCAGCACAGAAAGTGCCTTACGTTGTTAAGACAACTGTAGAAAAGTTTTTATTAGTACTCCAGATGTCAGTGGTGTTACAACCACACACTCTTGACTCATTTGGTGACCCTTTGAACCGTGGTTAGCACTTCCCGTCATGGACCCCTTGCTCAGATACACGCACTCCGCCTTCAAACACCCTCTAAATGTACTCAAGTCAATTTCTGTGCATCTGGTTGCACAAGCGCAGCTCTGTTTGACCAAACAAACTGGGGAGTTGTGCAACTTGGGCTCGGCCACAACCCCCTGCACCCCCTGCTCCATCGATCCTTGCGTATGAGCAATTTTCGGCAAGCTGCTGACAGCGGGAGTGTTAGGGAAAGCTGGGGAGAATCGCTGTCCTGGAATTTTATCACTGTTCTGTAAATCTGTCTGCTGCATTAATAACGCAGTTTTGCGCGTGGGGGGCGTTTATGCAGGCAGATAAGAGTCTGCTGGGCACCAGATCAGCTGTGGCCAAGTTTAACTATTGGAAGTTACACATATGGCCAGAAATAGCATGTCGAAATGAAACATTAGGTCTTTTTCTCTAGTGGTTCGTTGGAATAGGTGTGCATTATGTCCTGGTATCTACCGATACCACAGTTCTGTTTCTATATAGGAGGTGTTTTATTATAAGCTTGGATACATTATTGCTATGTTTTATTATTGTATAACATTATGGCACTCTGGAAAAAAGCAGAAATGAAAACCTGGGCCTGTTGATAGTGAATCTATATTACATTTATTAAATTAGCACATAAGTTGTCCACTCAATGGCCAGGGAAGGGAAATAAAGCCTTAAACTTGCTAAAATAGAATGTAAATGTCATTCATTAACTAATCAGTGTCTATTACTAACTAACTATCAAGCTACTCTTCCACCAAAAACCACCTCTAATTAACCCGATGGCTGTTCGTACTCTTGTAGGTTATCTCTGTAGAGTCTCTTTCTCTCTCTCTGGGTCGACCAGCGGAGGATGAATCTTGGTTCCTCCTGAGGTTTAGAGAGTTTCTCCTCGCTTCTGTCGGCTCTCTGGGGTCTTGGACCTGGATTCTGCAAAGCTGTTTTGTGACATGGTTGTAAAAAGTGCTGTGTAAAACTCAAGTTGAATAAATAGCAATTAATTGGAAAAACGACTATTTGAGTTTTTGAATAGTTTATGTATTCTTCTTTCTTATTTGCCACCTATTAGTGCTGTGTTTCCGATCAGGATGAGCCGTAGAGGGCCTTATTTCAGTCTGAGTGCAGTCAGCTGTTCCTGGATGTTAACCAACCATGTGTATGTTTATGTAGTATTTAAAAGGCTGCTTTCTTTTTGTGTGAGAGCAGCCGTGTCTGTGCTTTGTTTGCATCTCTGCCTGGCTTTTAATAGGCGGTAACTAGTGGTGCGTTGGTGTGCATAGGCATGCGCGATAGTGTGTATATTTGTGTGTGTGTGTGTGTTTGTGTTGTTGCTTGTCCTGTTAGCCGTATCTGTTTGCTCTTGATGATCATGTGTCCGCTCAGCCGAGACAGCACACAAACACAGGCAAATATGTGCTGCTATGCTGCGGTGGCTGTAAGAGTGATCAGGTTTTTAAAATAGAACACGGCACCAACTATTTCTCTGAAAATGAGCTCACGGCTCTGGCAGCAGGATATGATTCTGGGCAGCCCCTCGCGCGGTCTGTAGCACTGTAAATCACAATGTTTGTACAGCACTGACGGATGAGCTTGCTTATGCTTATTGCGTTTTTGAGGGAGAGGATCAAGATAAGCATATTGATTTGGCAGCAGCCTCTGAAACAGACTGAGTATTCATTAGATAGATGCTGCCGTCATGTTTCTTCCTTTATTATAGGCACTTGTTGCTGCTTCAGCGATGGGAATTATACGATTGTATTAAACCCTCCGAACTGCTGAGACCCTCGCTGTCTGAAGACACACCTCTTCACTGTGCACTTAGGATAACGTTTATGTCAAAAACGAACTTAACTAAGAAATAACTTCACAAAATAACTTCACGCCTTCTGTACGTGTGACCTGATTGGTGGTGTACTAACTCCATCTCTGGTAGAATCTTATGGCGCTTTTCCCATGGCAGAAGGAACCGAGCTGTACTGTGAACAAACCTTTCCCATTACAAATAAAGTTACCAGTACCCAGGTCGGATCGGCGGCAGGGGCAAAAACGAGCCGCAGCTGAGCTGAGTGCATCGCTGCCTTCTGATTGGTCAAAATGTCCTCACATTATGAAAGAGGCTGTTGTATTACTGCCTGAACGGACAAAAAACAGACAACCTAAAAACTGGGAAGCTGACAAAGGACAAGAACTTCTATCTGTTTGGGCTGTAGAGAAATTTCAGTGGGAGCTTTCTGTGGTTCTAACAAATGTATCTTTAATACTGCGAGAAATGGAAAGGTGTACCAGGACATCACTAGCTGGTATAGGTATTTTTTGCCAAAAAATATATCCTTAAGAGTATAATTAGGAATTAGAGACCACAAAAGCAATTCTGACAGAAAAAAAAAAACTTCTGCTTGTGTTAACTCCATGGGCATGGTTTTGTGACTGACGACCATAAGCTGTTGGGCGTTGCACTGCCAAAGCGCCAGAAAATCCGTTACCGGGCTGAGATTCACTGGAAAATCAAAGCGTGCTGCAAGTTCCATGCTTTAGGTTTAGGTATAGCATGGTTGCTGTATGCACGTATGACAATCTGGTCATACGTGAACACACCACAGCACACAGTGTGAACAACATGAAATACATTCTCTGCATTTAACCCATTCACCAAGTGAAGCAGGGGGCAGCTACGAACACAGCGCCCGGAGAGCAGTGTGTGGGTACGGTACCTTGCTCAGGGTACCTCAGAGGTGCCTTTGGATGTTAAGTCTAGGTTTTCTTGGTTGTGGTGGCCTAGTGTGTAGGATACTTTCCAATGGGTTTGAATTCTACCTTCAACATACCACCACTGGGTTCCTGAGCAAGACCCTTAACCCCAAGTTGCTCTAAGGAGGCTGCCCCCTGTAGTTAGAGAATGGAAGTCATTCTGCTAAATGCTATAAATGTAAAGACTTCTAAGTTGCTCTGCCATACGCTGTAAATGCAAATGATACCAGTATCGATTCTGGTTATTTGTCTGATTCATTATTGACTGCTTTATTAATCAGTTTATTGTGGGGGATGAAGATGCCACAGGCCTTCGGCTTCAATGCAGTTTTATAATCTGAGCCTGAAAACAGTATAGAAGTTACACGGCTTCATTTTCAGGTTCAGGGCTCACTGTACAGCTAATAAAGCCTAAAGTCAGAAACACTTTGTTTCTAATCAGTTCTTATGGAACTGGTATGCTGTGTTACTGCATGCACTGTGGAAGTAAGCGCTGGGTTGGTGTTGGTTCTTCTCGCTGAGTTTTGTTTACAAGCTAAAATATATATATATATTTTTTTCCTGTCTTACATGAAGTTTTAGCTTTCCACCTCATTTTACACCCTGAAGGAGAAAACATCATGCACTCTTCAGTTTTGTCAAAATGATCTGTCTTTAGAATCAAACGTGAGCCAAAATTCTTTTGCAGACAGCGAGACAGCACATCTCCGGCTGAACAGAGCGGCAGCCGTGTGGAATCACCTGACCAGCACAATGAATATATTTCTGGCTTTGCTCAAGAATAGCTCTGGCTCTTCACACTTTCTGCTGTAAAACAGGAACTTTCAGGCCCCTTACATCGGAGTTTATGTTCTCATTTATATTCCTTTTTTAGAAACAGAATTAATCCCTGTCTCTCACATTCCTGATTGGAACCAGTTCTCGATCTTTATACTGGTTTCCTTTGTCGGTTATAACTGTTACCTTGCATCAGCAAATATAATTTTTATGTGACAGTAGTTGTAGTTAAACCCTGCCAACTAATATTGTAGCTTGTGCCATAGGAACATGTTTCATGTAATAAACATTGTGTATATATTTATATATCGCCATAGGACATGTAGTATGTGTTTGTATGAAAGTGTTAAGAATAAAGTATAAGTATAAGAATAAAATATTAATATTGGTAATATCAGTTTTTAAAGACACATTTATGGTTATTTAATTTTACGTTTATATTACAATGCTTGTAGTTAAACCATGCTACACAATAAACTTACATTGTGGCATCTAACATGATATTTAATGTACATATAAGATTTTAGGATCATATTTAATCAAAGGCTTCACTCAGCTTGAATTCTGACTATAATGTCGCAACCAAAACAGGTTCATTATCGGCTGTGTAAGTCCAGGAAAACCGCAAACTGGTTTATCGGCTGGGTTGTACATTAATATAAGATCTTGTCTCGCTTTCACTGTTCCTTTCTTCATCTCACAAACATGTTGCATGCACAGACACGCCACCAGACAGACAGCAGTCTTAGCTATGAGGAATGTCACAACCCAGAACACACATACACACATCATTAAATGCTGTAAAGCACCTCCCTTCCTTCCAGACTCTGTAGGCGTTACGGGGGGCGCTCTGTAAGTAAAGCTTGGGTATGCAGATTGATTCCTGCCTCTTTGGCTGTAGGAGAGGCAGATGTGTCAGTGATGCAGGGCAGATGTTCTTATAAACAGGCTTAACCTAAAGTTTTCCATGATATGGGGCCTTCAGGAGCCTTTTTCATGTCAACGTCAAGCTGGAGCTGTCTGGCCGCCACCTGCCTGTTCAGCGGACGTTCAGTCTTGTTGGACGCTTGCTGTCCAAACGACACGTCACGCTCTGTGTGTAGGGGGTGTGTTAGGCGAGGAGGGCAGTGTGTAGGGCTGGCGTTGGACAGGCTGGCATTGGGCCGGGAGAATCGATTGGATACGGGCAGCAGCATTTGGCCACATATCTTCCTCTCTCCACACACACCACAAAAGATCTATTGTAGCCCTGAGGGCCACAGCCTTTTGTGGGAAGAGGACCCTTATTGTCCCTGCTGGGGGGGCGGGGGGTGGTGGTGGAGGTGGATGAGTGGTTGGTGTGTGTCTGTGTGTATGTGAGTGTGAGTTTGTGGGCGTGTGTGTATGTGTGGATGTGAGTTTGTGTGTCTGTGAGTGTTTGTGTGTTCGTGTGTGTCTGTATTAGTGTGTGTTAGTGTATGGAAGTCTGAGAGTATGAGTGAGGGGAGGTGTTCAAACGTATCCTTTATATTCGATCCATACATTCTGTTGGTAATTGATTAAATTCTACTGCTTTTATCTGTTTCTCTCTTTTTTCATCTCGCTCTATCATCCTCATTTGTCTGATCGTGTCAGAGAGAGCCGGATGTGGAGTGGTTGGAGTGGAGCGGGCACACACTGCCTTCTCTTTTCAGTTTTGTCTAACTGCCTTTGTTTGACAGAACCCTTCCCGTTCTCAGCTCTGTGAAATTCAAGGTGCTGCACAGAGAGCTCCAGCCTCCAGGCGTTCTAGCTGATATGCGGAGTGCATTTCCACAAAAAACTAGGCTGCAGTAGTGTTCCCGGTGGTTGTTAGGTTGTCAGTTGTTACTTTTTCCATTTGCTTCCCTATTTAAATGTCAAAATAGGCAATAAAGTAAAAAGTATTTTCTTACTTGTATGTATTCACCAGATTGCACAACGCACCTGATTACAGGTTATGTAACAAATTACACAACAGCCCTCGACACTACATATCAAATATATCTGTATTTAATTAGTTCATGACTACGGAATGCCTATGTGATAATTGAATTGCCCTATTTTTTAATAAGACATTAATGTGTAATCATTGTTAGGCTTTAAAAATATGCCACTCTGTCCCCAGTTCAACCCATAGAAGGAAGTCATGCTGTTTAATACATTTTAACTCATGTCCATATTTCCACCTGCTTAGCCACCCCCTTTTACGCTTCAGACTGGACTGCGTTTTAGTAATGTACAGTAAAGCACTGCCAGTCAGGATGGAGTTAATATACATATCAGTCTTGAGAATGGACTTTGTTTACTACAAGAAACATGAAAACAATCCAGGATGTCATTGATGTCTCCTGAAAAAAATATAAGCTTTAATAAAAGAAAAATACTACAGTAAACCCTGAATATTTGATTTAGATCTTAAGGTTTAATTTTCTGTGAAATATATATGAATTGCATTTACACTTTCTTGGATTTGCATAGATTCAATCTGGGGCCACATGGGGAAAATAAAGAGATACTTAATAGAGAAGTATTTATATTTAAAAGTATGTTCTCTCCCTCTCGCTCACTCTCTAGCTTTCTCTGTCTTTGTGTCTGTCTCCCTCTCTCTCTCTGCTCTCGCTCTCTCCCTCTCTCTGTGTCTCTTTCTCTGTGTCTCTACCTCTCTCTCTGTCCCTCTCTCTGTCAGTCTGTCTCTCTCTCGTGCTCTCTCTCCTCCCTCTCTCTCTCTGCTCTCTGCTCTCGCTCTCGCTCTCTGTCTCTCTCTCTGTCTCTCTCTCTCTCTCTCTCTCTCTCTCTCTCTCTCTCTCTCCTCCCTCTCTCTCTCTCCTC
>JBBPDB010150679.1:0-14341 GCA_037974465.1 Brachypetersius altus
TAAAATATCAAGGTGAAAGTCATCATAGCTTGTGTAGTACAGACCCAGCTCCCAACCCAACTTTGTGAATAGATTAAAGGCGATATTTTTTTTATCGCACTGCGATAACGGCCCACCACTAATATAAATAAATATATATATGTGTGTGTGTGTGTGTGTGTGTGTGTGTGTGTGTGTGTGTGTGTGTGTGTGTGTGTGTGTGATACAAATAATTAATAAATAATACATTTCACTTTCCTATTCATAATAGGCCTAAGAGATATGACATGAGTTCAGCACTTTACGGTACAAAACAAACTGAGATTTCATTTTCTATTTTCATTTTAAATTCTTTCTTAGGTGTTTGGGAGTCTGCAGTCAGAGTTGAGCAAAAAAAGAAGTAGTTATGATGGTTGAGTCATAAACTGAGCTAAATGTATTACAGTTATATTCCAGTACATAAAGAAGGAACACATTATGAAAGCATTCACAAATACGTTTAGAATCGTATCGCTAAGTGCAGAGAACACGCCTGCTGTTGCCATTGTGACTTCATTTATAATGAACTTTGATGTTACATGTTGGCAGTTTTCTCAACTTTTCATTTTATTTGTGTTATTTGAAAAACATTTAAGAGCTAATGTTACCTGCCAGCTGTGGCCTGATATTTTCCCTCCCCTCAGCTCAATCGAACCCCATCCAGATCTCCACTAAAGTCTAACGGACGAGTCTGTGTGACTCAGCCGTGAGCAAATCTTTACCGCTACAGGCAAGCATTTCAGACAACACCAGGACGAGTGTTCACAAAGCAGCCATGAAGAAATACTAAACCACATCAACCAGACTGTGCCACTTTACTGAAGATCTGGATACAGAGAGGAGAGACATTTTGGGGCTGAATTTTACGGAAAGACTTGAGTCGACTTGTGCGTTCGCAGTATTATAGACGTAGTCCGTTTCTAAAGAATCAACATTTTCACACCCAACATGTCTCGGCTGATCGACTAGGTGGGATTTTTTTTTAACCCTTAGAACCTAGAGCTTATCAACAAGTAAAACAAGTCTAGAACCGGTGTTTGTTCTTATACACACTCGCTGTTTACTGCTCTTTCTCTCGGCGCGCCGCAACTCGGCCACTCTCTGGAGCCCCTCCCTCTGCAGGTTTTCCCCACCCACCTGTGGGCGGAGCCTTTCCTGAAAGTTCTCCCGGGTTCAGAGATCTTGTGTTTTTCTCTGTTTATTTCTTAGACCTAAATTGAAAGAAATTAGTTTATTTTTGTTCTTTATGTTCATTTGCTTTTCACAGCGTTCTTTAAAACCCCAGTAGCGGTTCGTATTATTATTATTGCACGTTTTTAAATTACAATTACTTTGGTTCTGCGTGACACAGGAACACCAAACAAAGCTCAGCATGACGTCTGAGACCTCGAGCATCAACACAAATCAGGGGAACTTCCATATAAGGAGCTGTTTTGCTATATGATGACAATTTACCAATTGATGCGCTCTCGCACAGATCTGTGTTCTCAGGGTTAAACTGATTTGAGGAAGTCCTCTAATAGTAATGATCAAGTATTGATGGCGTTTCTTTTAAAGATATCTGTGTGTGTGTGTGTGTGTGTGTGTGTGTGTGTGTGTGGTTTTGGACAGCTCTCTGATGTGTCCAGTAAGCTGAAGGAGATGCAGCTGTACTGGATCCAGCTGCCGTCTGCTCTCTGCAACAGTAAAGCAGCGTCCGGCTCCTCCAATGACGACAAGTGCTGGAACGGCATGGCCAGAGCCAAGTACTGCAATTATTTATTTTCCCTTTCTCTCCTCTCCAGGTCAGGCATGTCCGATCTTACCCACTGAGGTCCGCCGAGGCTCCAGGTCTTATTCCCAAAGAGCCAGGAGCACACCTGACTCCACTTGTTCACTCAGTCGGTCCTGGTCTCCAGCAGTGGATGATGTGAGCTCCTGCTCCGGCTGGAATAACGCCTGGCAGCCACGCCGGCCCTTTGTGGATATGATTGGACACCCCCGGTCTAAGCACTTTGTGCCGATTTTCCACGCTTCCTCTCGAAGAGGGAAGCACTCGCGTAAGGAGATTATGCAGTCGAAGTGTGGCTAATTTGAGTTTAAAACCCACATTCAGAATTCAGACCGCAGTTCAGTCAATACGTCCAAGATTGGTCTCAGAACAACCTTTCAACCTCTCATCTTTTTTTCAGCCATGGTAATTTCATTGATTCTCTCGCAGGCCTCTCTCCCTGCCACAGAACACCCTTTTATTGAATAGACATCAGAGATGAGTAATCGCTCTGCGAGTGTGTGTGTGTGTGTGTGTGTGTGTGTGTGTGTGTGTGTGTGTGTGTGTGTGTGTGTGTACGACAAAATACCAGGCTATCATTCTGAATCATCAATAATTAATTGAAGGGGGGAGGGGGGTGTAAAATATTGTGCTTCTCCTAGGACTGATTGATATGCATAATTTGGTGAAATCATAAAAAATGTATGTGCCTATATCCTGGCACCACATAATACCTGCAGGCCAGACAAGGTTTCTAGATTTGGAATTGTTTTCTATAACAATTGGAAATTGATTGCATTAAGCTTTGTATAGAAATGTCATGGACTCGGGCCAGAGGCTGACTTTTCACAAAAATGACCCTTGAAAGTAATGATTTGTTTGTCTTGGACTGACGGCAGCCATAGGATGGGAATTAGCCAGACATCCTGTGGCAAAATGAGAGCTATTGAGATGTTTGTGATTGATTTGGCCTCGATAGATACCTGCCTGAGATCATGGGAGACGGACTGGCCAATCAGATCAATAATCCGGAGGTGGAGATCGACATCACCAAGCCGGACATGACAATACGACAGCAGATCATGCAGCTGAAGATCATGTCTAATCGTCTGAAAAACGCCCTGGATGGCAATGATGTGGATTTCCAGGACACAAGTAAGTGCCATTTGAACGGTTAGCGTAGGCGGTGCAGCGGGACTGATTAGATCATCACATCGCGTGTGTTTGTGTCTGTGTTGTGTGTGTTAGAAGCAATGGTTGCACATTTTGGAGAAAATACCACCCTGTGTTTGTCACAGTATATTAAAATGGCATATATCGCCATATGTGAAACAGGCCTGCATTAGTTTGGAGAAAAGTATTTGTTTGTTGTCACATTAGAATGCTTTCGTCAACACGCCGAAGGAACACCGAAGTGGAACATCTGTGATTGATCAGGAAGATAAATATGTATGAAGTAATGTGGCATAAATCAAAAATGATTACAGAACAAGGGTTGTAAATAATTTCATTTGAGAGGGCAGGACGGAGTCATTGTTTATTTCTGGGTTCTCTGGAATTAAGTAAACTTTAAAACACTGCTGTTCTTAACACGGGGTCACGGCGCACAGGCACGAGTCGACGCCCCCTGAGAGAAGTCGACTAGTCCTGTGGTTTTTTTTTCCTCTCGATTGTGTACATAATGGAATCTCTGCCTCTGATTGGCTTACGCTGACAAGCGTTCCTAGGTTTAACCAATTATTATAGTCCCTTCATAAAAGGGGCGGGGCCGTTGGCGCGAGGGGAATCTAAACACGAGACCACAACAAGACGAGAGACACACAGCAGAGAAGACAGACACACATCACATGTGTGGAGATCCTTCTCTCTAGAACACAAAAAACAAACACCACGGAGAGCTGCAGAACCTGCAAGTCGGTGTTAAAGTACAGTAACAGAACCGGCGCTCTGCGTCTGAAACGGCTCCGCTAGCTAACATGGCTAACGCTAGCACTGCAGGTAGCCGTCCTGGGGCGGCTTAAACGGTTCCACTCTCTGTTCTAGACTTAAATTGACCAGAAAATTCAAGGCATCAGTCTTTGTTTAGTTTAGTTTAATGCTCGTGTTGACTGTTCGAGAACTTTAGTTGCTCAGTGTTAGATGCCCGTGTTCCTCCGCTGCGCGTGATGACGACTAGTCGACTTGACTTCGCCTTTGTTGACAGATAAGTCAACTTAAAAAAAACCTGAAGGCATATAAGTTTAGTCAGCAATGAAGGGTCCCGTTGTTGGACTCAACTTCCAAACTGTTCATTAACTCTTAACTGTCCATAATGGCTGGCTTGGCTGCATGTTTGGGGTTGTTGCTGAAACCTCTTAGGCCAATAGGATTAAATTCTTCACTAAAATACATCATTATTTTCATGACTCCAGGGACGATGTGTAATGATCTAGTACCTTTTCCAGACAAACAGCCTCATATCCTACTGCTCCCACCTTCATGCTTCCCTGTGGGTGTGGTGTTCTTGGAATCGTGCACTCAACCTCTCTCTCTCTCTCCAAGCATGACGAGTATTATATGAGCACATTCTTCAAAAACAGTCCTGATTTAATGCTTTGAATGAGGCGTAGGAATTCAGATAGTTGAGACCTGAGACCTTTAGGAGACTCTTTCACTCTCACCATGACGTGAAGTGACTGTTCAGTAGTACGACAGCGCACAGTGAGAAGAGCCCGAAATTCTTCCTCTGTGTTTAACCCATTCACCAAGTGAAGCAGGGGCAGCCAGTAACACAGCGCTGGGGGAGCAGAGTGTGGGGATTAAACCTTACTCGAGAGAACCTCAGAGGTGCCACTAGCCGCAACTTTCAGATCGCAGGGCAAACGCCCTAACCACTAGAACCCGGCTACTCTTTCTCCAAATATTCTGTGGAATAATTCGTCCAACATCATGAACTGACACAAAGTTAGCTGCGATTGCTACTGCACCCCAAACACTATTGTGTTATTTTTTAAAAATGATTGATTGTATATTTTGCTCTTTTTCTGCAGGTGATGACATCAGCGGTTCTGGAAGTGGAACATGCAGCGAGCAGCTCTGCGTCCGCGGCAGGCCACCAGTGTTTGGCCCGAAGCTGGACCGGCCCAGACTGGACGCATACGGCCCAGAGAACAAAAAAGTAAAAGGCTCTGGACGTCAGGTGCAGCCCTGCATCTCCTTAATTCTGCTGCTGCTCCTCAGCCTCCTGCTCAGACGGTAATGGAAACACACAGTCCTGCCAAACTGGACGTGGGGATTGAAGGTGGGAGTCAGGAGGAAGGGTGGGGTTCTGCGGAAAAGCAGCGGTGAGCTAACAAATTTGCCAAAAGTCATCAAACGAATGGACCTTTCATCTCTGAGAGAGACAGAGGGAGCGATGGAATCTTTTTTAAATTTTCTTTTTTAACTGTATGTCCAGTTTTTTTTTCCTCTCTGTAACTTTGAATGTCAAAAAAAAAAAAGTAACAACTTAAAGAAGATTGGTGGTTTTTGTAATGGTACACGTTTCTCAAGCTTCTTAAGCAATCTTACCCGAGCCGTCACTTGGTTGTGTTTCATTTCACAATGCTCAAGTCATGCGAGTTCATACTTACACAACTGCTCCTCCGTTCGAGCACTTCACAGATACAAGTCTGAATCATGGACATTTCTTTGAGCATAGACCAGAAAATTGCCCCAGAATTGGAAAGAATGCCAGGAGGTTTGAATTAATTAGGTTATTCCCCGATTACCCAGGGGCCAGATCTCCATGCATCAGAATGTCCTTTTACTTTAGGCCCCATTATTGATAGATTTGATCAAATGTGTTATATGTAAAGGTGAATGTCTTAATTGAGCCAGAATTTGTGTTAAAACAAAAAAGAATTGTAATGAACTTCAGCAGCACAATAATGCGTGATCTGGCAGGTCTTTAAGTGACCAAGGCACAGCGTGTGCAGTGTGGCTAAAATGAAAATGCATGTATAAGCCATGAAGATGCAATGACTTTGGTGATTTTTGTTGAAATATTTTGTAAAATAGAAACGTTTACAAAAGACTGCAATTTGACGGTTGAAATAAAGGCTGTGGAATAAGATGACTGCAAGGAAAACTACAGGACAAGCTAGATTTATCTTACCAATTTCAACTATTCATGTCTTGTTTCGATTTTTAAAGTGCGGTTTCAGCTAAAAAATGTAACTCAATTTGCCTCTTATCCCAAGTGTAGTCATGGTTGGGCTGGGTATCAAAATTCTAGGGCTGGGCGATTAATCGGAAAAGTAATCGAAATCGACATTCAGAACCAATAATCGATCAAATTTTTCCAGCTCGATTATTTCGATTACGTTCCCTTTAAAAATATAGATAGTAGATAGTGTGTGTGTTTCCTTCAATTATTTTAAAATCAAGTAATGCACCCTTCATTTAAAAATCTCTCACTTGTAATATGTGAGCATATTTACTGTATAAAAGTATAAAAAAAAAATCGTTCATTAATCGTAATCGAGTTAAAATGTTCAATTAATCGAGATTTTGCTTTTGGACCAAATCGCCCAGCCCTACAAAATTCAATCATTCAATTTTACTGAAATTCTGTTTTTCAGTACCAAACTTCAAAGCCAATAAGTGTCAAGTAATCAGTCAGTCTAATCAACATTCTTCAGCCAATAAATGTAATTGTTCCAAAAATCTAGACAGCTGATTGGCTACCTGGATGCTGTTTTTGACAACAGAGCGTCTTGGTAAGTCTGTAATCTGTTGTGGTCCATCTATAAACACCATCTAACACGCCTTTCTGGTTCAAGCCACACCTGCTTAAGTTTGGAGGAACTGTGGGAAAATGGCATTTGTACAATTTGAGGAATCCGAGTTATTGTTGACATTGAAAGAAATTCAGCGATACCCACTAATCGTGTTTGGCGTCCAAAGTAGTCTTTAGTTTTGCACTGGAGCTACAAGGTTATTGTAGCTGACAAATAAGATGGTTTGTCCCACTGGGTAAACTATCTGCATAAGAGCAGACTTTTAACATTTGCTGGAAATTGGATCCTGACGTGATCTGATATTGTGAATGTTTGAGGACAACCATGAGAAATTTTGGGCTAAATAATGGGAATATTGTCTTTTTAGGGGGGGGATAAGCTGAATGTATTTTCATAGCAATCCAAGGCCTCAACAGGCTTATTGTGGATGTACCCTGTGGCTGAAAAGCATATTTACTAGAAAACACAGTAAAAAGACGACAGTGGGTTACCAGTGGCTGTATCTGGCCTCTGTTTACAGCTGTGATACAACCAGAGCATATGTAATGTGGAAAGGACTGTCAGGTATTTGATCAAGAGCTATCAAATTAATGCTAAGCAATTGTACCAGATCCAGCTCATGAGGAACGTTCCTGTTCTATCAAAAAGCTACACTAGGGAGTCCTTGCTGAATGGCATAAATGGGACATCAAGTTTTTCATGCTAGGATTTAGTTCAGTAGAATAAAGTAGTCCAGAAATTAACATCACTGTCTGTTTTTTACAGTAAATCGTTTTTGCTGGTTGGTATTCTGTCTACTGAGTGCTGATTGGTTGACGAACTGAGCCTCTGATTGGCTGTTTGTGCTCACTGCTGTCATGAACATACACAAGTCAATGTTCGAAAGTCCTACAACTGAGCTGAACAGCGTTTTAAAGTATCCTAACAGTGCCGTAGTATTTTATTCAGTTCGGATCTTGAGACATTGAGTGCATTTGCACGTGCAAAAGAACTGAATCCCGAAAAATTAATTTTGCCCAAAAGCTCCATTTTTATTTTGGACATATTTGGGAACGCCCTCTAGTGTCTGACTAACATAAAAGACATCAAATGGCAATTCTCCTCAGTACAAGTTCTCTGATTGTACTCTGGACATTAGGAGAGCCCTGTCTACGGGAATTGGGAGGGGGGTACCATGGTTAACATTTCTGTAATCCAGCAGCAAAAGTTTAACATGTTGTCCCCAGATGTGTATTTTTATTACAGGATCACATCTGGCCCCACGAGACCACAAACACAATTGATACTTTTTTTTACTTGACTTGACTAAAATGTCCCCAAAGACCTGGTTTAGTTAGATAGTTAGGATGTGTTAAGATTAAAAAAGTGTACCATACATGTGGAATGTCAACTCTTTGAATGTTAACTGATGAGACCAATATGCTTTGGTCAGTTCCAGACGAGCTTCTCAACCGTTCGATGAAATGCACATAATATGCTTTCAGCCAACACTGATCACAATGAATGAATGTTGAGAAAGAACACGGACGTGTCATGATTCGGATCCCTGCAACAGATTTCGGAGCACACGTTTACTTCAGCACATTTGAGGGATGCTAGGTTGGGATGCTTTTTGATAGATATTTTGTTTTAATTTTTTTTTTTTTTACCATTAAGGAACACAAAACTGCAATGCCTCTTCTAACGTGAAGCTAGCATCATTCACTGCATCACTGTCTATAATCGTTTTTCATGAATGATGCCTTTACTGTTTTGCTTTCTGAAAAAAGGTCTGACTGTGGCACACTGATGGCGTATTCCTGTACTAAAGCTGACCAATGGACTTCTTTGGTGTGCACTGAATGTAACTGTCATACAAAGGTCGTCGTGAGTGTAGAGGTCCGTCACGGCTTCTGTGTCATCACCATGCTTTATTTTAAGAACGAGCATCTTCAGATCCATAACACACACGTTTTCCCGCTGCCCTGTATTTACAGCCGTGCTGGCGTTGAATGGGAAATGTCTTTCTTTCACCTACATAGTCTTTGTATCACATCAAATAAAGCTGTAATTTTCTTTGGGGTCATGCTGGCGGCTGTGTGGTGTTGTCTTGTTCGAGTCTGGTTTCTCCGTTTGGAGATGGACAGCCTGGCTTTTTCGGGAGCTCTTTCCCGAAAGAGGACATCGGCGCGAGCTGGAGGAGAACCTGCTCTCGACACCACCTGAGCCTGGGCAGGGAGTGACAGAATTAGATGGGTTTACAGAAAGCATAGAGAACATATTCAACGCATCATGCCATAACACACAATCTACACCTGAAGGCTGGGGTCTAGTTGCCCAAAAATATAATGTAGAGAGGGTCTTTGGTACGCTTACCTTATATATATACCGTTATATATATATGCTTTTCCTTTTTCTGTGGCTTTAAGTTCTAGATTATGATTTTACAACTGTGTTAGGATCAGTAAGTGACTTATGCTACAGTGTATTCGGCACCAAAATTCGGGTTACATCACTGTCGTAGGAACGGAACTGCGTCGAAACCCAAGGACCCCCTGCACTAAATTTTAGAGATTTGGAACTTGGAAAAGATATGGGTGACTATTCCAACTTTTGTTGCTAACGTTAACCTCCTAGGTCCAGCACTAAACTAAAGAAGGTAAATTGGGATTCCAAGCATGTTTTGACTGATCTGTTCCATCTGGAGTAAGTGGAAAATTGTGGTCGATTTTTTACTGAACTATTCCCTTACATACCTGTACCTCTACTGCTTCTGTATCATTCTAAATGAAGCACTCGTGTATAGTTAAAGTAAATTTTTCGTAAACGCTTAATCCTCACTAGGGTGGCGTGTACCCAGAGCCTATCCCAAGGTCAGCGGACACGAGGCAGGGACTCACCCTGGGTGGGGTGCCAGCCCACCACAGAATTTTTGCAATTAGTTGTGTGTTATTACTATTGGTCTATTCATCCTAAAATGTTGACGCAATGTAAAGCGTCTAAAAAAACAATAAAAAAATGGAGATACAGCATTTTAACAGCACAGTATACACATTTAACACGAGTGGAGTGCTTGACGCCATTTGTCAGTTAATGTGTGCATTTACGTAAGACGTTTGTGAATTAGTGCTTTCTGCTGGCTGTACTTTCACTCCCTGTTTTCATCTCCTGACTGAAAGTATTTGCGCTGGAGTTGAGCCCTGCAGAATGTGCACACAGGGGAGAGCGCTCTGCCTTTCCTAAGAAGAGCCACACATCATTCACTTTCTGCAGCTAGCTTGTCTTCTACAGCCAAGTCATTAGTCAAAGTTGGTTCACCTCGCAGATGCCAGTCGACTCGCTCATCAAGCCGCACTTCATGAGAAGTTCAGCAGAATATATCAGACCAACAGTTTGGAAGTGTCTCGCATCTCCTGACCTCTCTGGAATTAGTTCTCTGAACAGTTAATCAGTTACTTCTGAATAATATACCTGCTTTCTCCTAACAATGTCATATCAAACTCTTCGCAAAAGCTTCAGTCCCACCAAGTCAGCGTTCTTCCAATAAGCAGCTTTGAGGCGCTCCATTTACTAGTTTGACTTGTTAGTCGCATACGCTTAGCTCCCATTGGTCGCATACAAGAAAAATGAAAGGATAAAACCAGTTAAAGGTATCTACTGGTTAACTTTGGCTTTCTAGTAGACAGTCCTGTTCTTTCAAACAGGGGACAAAACCAGTAAAAGCCACTTCAGTGTCGACTGAACAGTTATCGTTTTTCTTCCCCCACCTGGCACACGGATACACTCGTCCTTATGCCGTTCGTTCCAGGCCTTCGTCTTACACATCTTACTGCAGTAAAACACCTCGCGGCAGCGGCTACAAGCTGTCAAGACCACCCACACCGAGCGGCCACACTGGTAGCAGGATTTAAACAGGGGTTTCCTAAAAAACACACACACATACAAGCACATTGATACAGTGTGGATAACCAGATGCCCCATGCTTTCCACAAGAGTCCTTTCTGCTATTAGATGTCGATTGTTATTATTACACTTATTCTATTAATATCACGTGAGGAATACAGAGATTCTCCTATAGCCTGAATATACCCTGATAATAACAAACCAGTCTATAGTCTCCATCATGTCCATAGAAGGAAATCTGTGTAGAAGTTAAAGGATACTACTTTACAATAAGATCTTTATAAACGGTTTATACAAGATTTACAATCAAGTTGTTAATTAGGTTGTAGACAGTTTATAAATCATTAATAAGCAGTTATAGCATAGGGCTGGGCGATTTGGCCTAAAATCAAAATCTCGATTAATTGAACATTTTAACTCGATTACGATTAATGAACGATTATTTGTTTATTTATTTATTTATTTGCCCTCATAGTTCACTGACAAGTTTTGTACAGTACATATGCTCACATATTACAGGTGAGAGATTTCTGAAAGAAGGGTACATTATTTGATTTTAAAATAACTGAAGGAAACACACACACTATCTACTATCTATATTTTTAAAGGGAAAGTAATCAAAATAATCGACCTGGAAAAACTGATCAATTATAGGTTCTGAATGTCGATTTCGATTATTTTCCGATTAATCGCCCAGCCCTAAATGGGAGTAAACATTACATATGAATGGGAGTACACATAACATTTAAAACTATTTACAGACTTCAAGCCTTTTCAATACAGAAAAGTGATGATATGGACTCCTTAATATAGTGAAAGGCATCACAATCACAATCTGTATCGCAGACTCTCAGAGTTTCTGATGACAGCAAAGGCACTGATGAGGCCCATGTTGACCTGTAACCTGGATCGGGCAAGATCAGGTCGGCTTATTAGAAAATTATAGATATGGGAAGGGAAAAGTGACAAAGCTGCATCATAAATAATTTACAGAATCAATGCAAGCACTAGGCTTTGCATGCTTTCCTTTTTAAATTATTAGGCTACATTCAACTCTCTCCTACTCGCAGACAGACACAGACATAGATACACACACACACACACACACACACACACACACACACACACACACACATATGCACACTCTCTTATGCCCTGGCTGTCAATAACTTGCATTACTGAACAATAAAATAACCTATATCTATCACACATTTGTCTGCATCCATGCGGTAATTTATAATGCATTAAGCCAGGCCATCATTTACAATAACAGCTTTTCAGCTGCTTTATCATCAATTTGCAACTGAGGTTTTGGTCAATGCATGTGATTTGGAGTTTCATAACAGGCTTTGCCTAAGTGCCTTCTTTAGCTTTTGTTACACCTCCAACACCTCTCTTTTTTCGGTCAGACAGAAGAAGACTGTCACTGATAATATGGTTAAGTTAATCAGAGAAAAGTTTAAAACGGGCGATGGAAAGGTTGTATGCAAAGTAAGGCAAAAAAACAAAGTATGGAAGAGACTGTATGTGTGTGGGGGCGAGAGAACAACAGAGAAAGATGTATGTTAGAGAGTTAATGTCTTTAATTAAGCATTATTTGTTTTGCTGCTATTCAACAACAAAGATCCAGACACTATCAAGCTATGACACAATTGGACATTCCTCTCAATCAACGCATCATTCCAATGTTTGGGTGAACAGCCGAAAAATGAAATAGTGCAGCGCGGCTCACTTTGCATCCTACACTGATTCATGCAACGTCTTGTTGTCTGTCCTTTTGAAACGTGCACTGAATACGAAAATGTTCCCTCTTACTCCATGAATATGGATCCCATCGCTATACAGGCTAAAGTTGATGGTTTGTGAGTCGGGTCGGGTTTGGGTCGTTGAATAAATTTGTGGGTTGACTCTTGTAAAGGTGCGGTTATTTTAAAAAAAACATAATTAATGGCAGCCTAGCAACACCGGATTTAAGTCAGAGATTAATGTCATAAACATACTGGGGGGTTTATTTTGTATTTTGCAATCCAAAATCAAATGGCTTTTGACTATCTGACATTGGGTGAGCTCAATTTTAAAGCTGTTATCATTTATATGAGGTGTATGTGCACGTGTTAGTCTGTACACGGCTTGACAGGCAGCAACCCCCCTACACCACCTACATATCCCTGCAACCACGGGCGTCCTGCTGCGTAATCACTCCTTCTTACTCACAAACCCCCGCCCCTTCGCGTTCCTCACCTGCTGCTTCTGCAGGCCAAGTCGCTGCTCTCACTGCCACTCATTTGGTTTTCTTAAAAACAGAAATAAAGATTTCACAGAAGTGATTAAAATGATTGGACTGACTGTGGAGCACGCCCTGCTGTACGGATTGCTACGTGGGAGTCCTGAGCAGTAATTTTGTGTGAAATTAGCGCCGCGGAGAGGCGCACTCGACCGGCGGCGACAGCGGGACAGTGGTGACGAGAGACACTCCTGCCCCTGTGTGCAGTCTGATTTCCACAGAGAATCACTCTCTGCCTCTGCTGCGAGCGCACAGCCAGCACGCCTCTCAAAGGTCGCCTGCCACATGACTCATCTCTCCTGCCCCGCCGGCCAACAGCCCGACTGGACACATTAAAGAGCAACGGCAGCAGGAGCACACCTCGGCCAAGTGACCAGGCACGGGAGTGTGAGGAGTGTTTGTGGACACCAGGGCCCGACCAATATACCATTTGGCTTAAAGAAATAATATTAAGGTTCTTCAGATTCATCAGGATTGGCAGATATAAATGAAGCACTGGTAATGTCCTTAAGTCCCATTAAAGAAATCCACATTAGTGAAGTGACCATTATGTCATATGTGAACAAACCACAGCATACAGTGTGAATATATATATTTCTTTACATTTAAACTTGTTTTACAGGACTTACCACCCTGAGACTAATGGGAGAATGAGGTCCCTGACCTATCACTGACCCATCACTGACCAAACACGTTCATTTTCTGGAAACCTAAAGGAGTACAGAACTGTAATGTATGTCCTGATCTTTGACACCGGGTGGCAGTGTGTGTGGAGGTTGATGAATTGCTGAGGAGTGTCCATTGACCCATAACCTATTCAGAAAAAGGACCAGTGACCTTGGTAGTCATGCCTGAAAGCAATGAGAACTGATGAATTCCATTCACAGTTAATGAAGGCACAAGAGACAGCAGTACATTGGTAGTAAAAAGTGTATTCGAATATTATAAATTATATCGAAATAGCCGGTATCTCCCTGTTGCCCAAAATCAGTATTGTGTTGAGAAGAGATAACAAAACTTATCTTTAATGGTTCATGTACTTGTCAGTCAAATTCAGAAAACATCTTGCAAACAAAACCAGTCATTTATTCAGACGATCCACTCAAAGAGAGTCTGAAAGGTTTACTGGAATATAAAACTGGTCACTTTTTCAACTCCGATATAACGAAATGATGATGAAAGATAGTCCAGGAAAAGAACAGATGCAATGAGCTAAATGTAATTTAGCTGGTTTAGTCAGCATATTTAAACGTTCCAGAATTAGCTAGGCTGTAGGAGCGACCAGATAGTGGCTCTCCCTCCCTAGAGGGTTAATAGTCAAATAATCTCATCAGTCTAGCCGCACCCCCAGCCTCAAACAGCATGGCAGACAATGTGACTTGATGGATGTAGAATTAATTTACAGCACATTAGCATTAGTAATCAAGCTAATCACTGCACTGCCTGGGTGTAATGATGAATGTCTGAATGCTTTGGGTGGGCTGAACTGCTGCAGTGTCAATTTGTGTCTGCGATAATACAGAGATTTGAGAGAGGGAGAGATTCTCTCTTAGCAATTTCCCAAAAGAACTGTGGGGTGTGTGTGTGTGTGTGTGTGTGTGTGTGTGTGTGTGTGTGTGTGTGTGTGTGTGTGTGTGTGTGTGTGTG
>JBBPDB010150696.1:0-14341 GCA_037974465.1 Brachypetersius altus
CAGAGTCTGGGCTCTTTACCTCTGTCTCTGTTTACTGCAGAATTACAGGAGCTCCTTCAGCATTTAGTTTATTATATCTACAGTGTAGACAATAATAAAAACATGAGAAGGTGTGTCCAACTTTTGACTGATAATGTATACATACAGTACATGAGTTTGCTTCTGATTGGCTGTCCTGAGCTGAAGCACTCCTCATTAATTCAGCATGAACGGTAAATGAGCTTTAAAGCTGCAGAGCACTAGTATGAACCCTTTATCTTGAGTGTATCTGCATCCACTCTAGGGTTCATTGCTTAAACTACTGAAATCAGAGACGAGAGACTTTTGAATGGAAGGTGTTTCTGTTATTTTGTCCCAGCCTGTATGGGCCTACACAAGAATGCCTGCTTACGGAAACATTAGTCATAATGGCAGGAAGAGATACTGTAGAGACATGAACTATGTGGCACGGTGAGGAAGATGGAGCGATGCTGTGACGGCGTGTGTGTGTGTGTACGTGTGTGTGTGTGTGTGTGTGTGGGAATAAATGGATGACAGGCTGACAGTGGCGGGGCAGGCTGGCTTTGTGTGATGAGCGAGATACATGACAATGAGTTGGCGACTTCAGCGTGCTAACGTGTCTCTGAGCGGCCCCAGTCGCTTTCTTCTGTTGGAGATATGCATGTGATATCGCTCCATCATTCATTTAACACAACCCTCCTTTCTTATAGGTGTCATTTTCCATTTACACGCACACCCAGGCACCCACATGCGCATGCACAGCATGCTCCAGCGCTGCCTCCATGGCCACCCACTGAGCATTTTGATGGCTCAGAAAAGAAGCAGCAATTACTTCTCGTGGGGAAGAATGACTATTTGTTTTTCTGTCTCACTCTGGAGAGCGAGTGTGTTTATATATATATATATATATATATATATATATCTTTGCCAGAGACTGTGGTTTAATGGCACTATTTTAGTCTTATGTTGTTATAGACGCACTGAAATATCCAGGCCAAGCATCCTCTGTCTAAAGCCAGTTATAGGTACTTCATTCATTGGTAACAACTCACAGTCTGTCTCTGCGTGATGCCTTGGTCTCCAGCCAACACATGCGATGCAGCTTTGTGCCACATTAAACCCAGGAGGTGGCGCCCATTGCCATGCACACACACACACACACACACACACACACACACACACACACACACACACACACACAGACATGTGGGCTATTTTCACACTACACTGAAATACACAGTACAGCATACAGCAGGTTGGTGTTAGTGTTAGTAGTGTCTGATCCTAGTAACAGTGTCCAGTGAACATACACACGCAATAAAGTACATGTTGTTCTTTATGGGCAGACTATGATTAAAGAGTGAAATTTCTCTTTTTTTGTGGCTGCAGTGTAATGGAAGCACCTTATTTCGAGAAGAAAGTAAAAGAGGGTGTAGACGAGGACGGTTCAGCCAATGAATAACAAATCCGGTACTTTCAGATGTGCCTGAAATTACAGGAGCCACCGAGAGCCAGAAGCACACCGCTGGAGATTAATCACCCGAGTGGAAACCGAGACCAGCTGATGCGGAGTCAGACATGTTTCAGCTTGGTTATGATGAAAGCCGGTGTGTGCTCTCCTGCACGGCAATCGCACTTTCGCTTGGCAGCTCTCTGCCCAACCCTGTAGAAAAATATTGCATTGATTTCGATGTATTTTCATTTTAAAGCCACAGTTAAATGTAATTAATTTCACAGTGGACTTCCTGGAGGCTTCCTTTTATATGCAAGAAGTAACTGAAGACCTTTGTTTAGGTTCCATGTTGTGTCCATAATAACATTAAAAAGCCTGCGACTATGTAACAAGGTAACTAATGGAGATGTTCTTACAGCTGGATTACAGTAACCTTATATAGTTACACGTGTGTATAATCATTCAATTTCCTGTGTAAAAAACACTCTATATGGTGGCATTTTGAAAGGGTTGTTCTAGACGGTGGCATTTTGAAGGGGTTGTTCTAGACGGTGGCAGTTTGAACGGGTTGTTCTAGACGGTGGCATTTTGAACGGGTTGTTCTAGACGGTGGCATTTTGAAGGGGTTGTTCTAGACGGTGGCATTTTGAAGGGGTTGTTCTAGACGGTGGCATTTTGAAGGGGTTGTTCAGCAAGAATTCTACTGAACAGTCTGTTCTTCTCTTTAAACCCCACTCCGGACTCTGGACTCCAGCTGGGGCCCGAGTTCCACAGTGACGTCTCCAGATTCTGCACGTTTGTTGTGGAACTGAGTGGAGCGAATCTGATTGGTGGCGCGAGGCGTGACGGAGATGGATTGGCTCACAGCAGTAAACCTCACTTCGTTGCGTCTCAGTAGCTGTTTGATTGATTTGGCAGAGAGAGCTGTTGGTGAATTATTACAGGATTATTTGCTGTGAATCCGTGCGGAGGAAGTTAGTCACTGCTGCATAAGCACTTCATAACCGGACAAAAAAAGTGTAGGTCGTACAACTTCGGGATGGGAAAGTAAATCCTGCCATCTGTGAATACCTCAAGAGTTCTGTCACAGCGGCATCAGCCAAGTCACGGTACAGAGCAAGTCTGGAGGTCAGTACACACTGCTTAGATTTGAACATCATCACAATACCTTTTACCATCATGTGGTCTCCATCATCATCATACGGCTAAATAACTGTGGAAGCTCCACTGGTAAGTGTTGTTTCAGGTGTCTGATGTCATGCTCAGCTTTCTTTGGTGTTTCTATGTGATTGTTGTAATACTAATACCCCCACATGCACATACATATTTCCTTTATTTTAGATTTTAGGATCAAACTGAAAAAATCTGAGATTTTTGAACCCTGGAGAACTTTCAGGGTAGTCTCCACCCACAAGTGTGGGATTGAGAGACTGGCCTAGCGGCGGTGTGCGGCGTGAAAGAGCAGCAGTGATCATGTAGGAGGTTTGTGTGTGTGTGTGTGTGTGTGTGTGTATACATTTTGCTTCTTGAACGTTAAGATTCTGTAATGAGCTGCTGTAATGAAAGCGTCTGTGGTTTGGAGCTACAGATCACTTGGTAAATGCTGAGGTGGTCTGTGGACTCCTAGCTTTATCTGAGGAGGAAGAGTATCTGTAGTGCACTGAGGAATAAGTCCTGTGGGTTGGAGTCCTGTGGCTGTTTTTGTAGCCCATTAAACAGCTAGTCAGGTGCAACTCACCTTGATTTCCTTCCTCACTCGCACTCTTTCCTCCTGTCGCTGAACGGTGACGACAATTGCCCGGTTATTACGCAAACGGCACCTCTGTGGCCTTAATCATTCTCCGCAGTAATGGCATTACACCAGCCCCGCGAGGGCTTAACGTGAGGTGCTTTCCCATTTTCCTGCCCCGAAATGGGAAATAAAGGAGTCACAATAGCTGGCGAGAGTTAGCGCCTGGGGCAGATCTGGTCCCACTGAGAGGTCGGCAGGGCTGCGGGAGATATATAGGCACAGACAGAGAGGGAGGGGGAGTGAGAGACACTGATGGACAGCAGGCCTCATTTAGATGCCAGAATAATGCACCCTAAAAGAGTCTAGAAGGCCATAAACAGGGCTAGTCTCCCTCTATTCACTTATCTTAACATCTGAACTGCTGACTGAACACCAGCACACATTCAGCTCATTAATGAAGGAGAACTCGCATTGTCCTCAGTCCGAGACCTGTTAAACACCACCAAGGCACTTTCTGATTACAATACCTTATCATAATCCTCAATTAGCACTTCCATTTAGGCCGTACTCAACCTGCCTCGCTGTCGCTCTCCCCGCCATGTCTGCACTCCCCCTCCACCTTTTATCCCAAATATTTAGAAATCTTTTCACATTTGTCATAATTAACATCATGCAGTTTCGTAATGAATTCGCTTCTTGTTTGATGTTGCTTGCTCTCTCTCTCTCTCTCTCTCTCTCTCTCTCTCCCTCTTATCCTCTCTCACTCTGTTTGAATATAAACAAAAGCTTTTCATCTCATCTAGACTCGGAGAGGTAAATTAAATACAGACATGAGTTTTCAAGGCTTTCCTACCAACATGTTTGGAGGAAAACAAACATACTGCATGTTGCAACTCATCATAGAGAAATCAGTTTTTCACTCTTTTTTCCAGAGTAAGGTAACTAGTCCTGGAGGTTCTGGTGGTGATCATCCATGGTTTGGTAAAAGGATGACAAGCTAATAGGGCTTGTGCTCAACTTCCAGAATCAAGACAGAGAAACAACAACATTTGGGCAGAGAGGTAAAGAATATGTGGAGCTCTGAGCTCAACCCTAATTTTGCATTAAAATGTGTAGCACTGTGTTCACTGTGCAGGACGGCATTTTCATTAGGAATATTAGCGAAACTTGGCACCATAACTTTTGAAGCATTTGCATAAAGTCACCTGGGAATTGGGTCTGAAAGTCAAAGCCAGGTTTGTGATGGTCAGTAAAGCCTGTGTGTGTTCATCTCTTGGTGAGGACCACATGAGGTCCTTACAGGGGTACGAATACCTGTGACTCTGGGGACGTTTTACTGGCCCTCCCATGCTGCTTTTCTACAGTTTTTTAAGGTTAAACTAAGAGAGCAGAAAGTTTGTCAAGTGGTCACTGAGGTTAAAGTGTTGATTAAGTCGATTGAATGCCCTCACAACTCTAGCAATGCTGTGTGTTTTACCTTTATTTTAGAACCAATTCCCATTCACAAACATAACCTGTGTGTGTGTGTGTGTGTGTGTGTGTGTGTGTGTGTGTGTGTGTGTGCACGCGCGTCTGTCAGTGAGGTCACAAATCCAAACAGCATTTGAGTCAGTGGACAGTGTCATCACACGCTGGCAACACTTACGCTGGCACAGCGGCTAAAAGCTGCTCATTCCAGGCAGCCGGCGGCCAACTTGCCGTTATCAGTCCAAATCTGATTCGCTCCAAAGGACAAACCTTGTACTGGCATTACCACAAACCCACCAATATCACAGACTGTGCGCTCAGCATTTACTCCACGGCCGCTTCGCTAAAAACACCTACGTGTTCAATCGTTCTGTGCTGTTCTGTTCTGCACTTGTGAAACATTGTTGCCTTTTTACTATGTCCTGTGTTTATGGTAGAAATGACAGTAAAAACCTACTGGACTTGATATTATTGGATAAAGGGTGCTGGTCCTTGCGGATCAGGCATAGAAGTATTCCTATGGTTTTTACACCTCATTGTTTCTGCTTCCATTCTTGCTCTAAACTGTAATTTAGGGCTTGACACCACAAGGGGGCGCCCATGAGTATTCAGTTGATGCTACTTGGTTGTTACGCTCCTTACTGGGTTTGAACCATTATTAGGGGTCCAAGCACGCGTTTGAGTCAGATTTTACTTTCACGCAGTTGGGAGCAAAAACAAGTCTTGCAGATACATGCGTTATTCCAACCGCTACTCAGGCACCACCAGCCACGCCACTGCACCAATAGGGGGCGCTATAACAAGCACTTTTGCGTTGATTCTCAGCAACTTTGAACCGTAGGTCTGATTTTCAATATTGTTGTTGTTGTCCTTGGCATCAGGCAAATCGAATGAGACCACGCCCACTGATTGTACCACTATATGACAAATCTGTGCAATTGTATTCTTGCTGGAATCTTAAGGCACTCATTGTCAATAATTAACAAAAATGTGAAAATGGCCGCCATATGCAAACTAAGATTGTCGGTTTTGCATACAATGAGTTAAACTGCAATTAAACTGCAATTACTTCACACTCAAGAGCCCTTGGATAAATGCTTAAAAACTAAACCCATGCAAGGCGTCACTCAACAGCACAACTCCAAATTGTATCCATATTTACTCTTTGAAATACATGGCCGGTATCAGCCACATACATATTTTACAGCACAAATATTTACATTTATAGACTGTATAGTGTACATTTTATACTGTACTGTCATTTTTGCTGCTGTTAAGTGCTCTGTCCACTTTCTGCTGTGACACAGTTTTTGGGACTAATGAAGGTTTATCTTGTCTTTTCTTATTGTAAGACAATATAAATGTACAGAATTTGGAGTACAGTAATGAAACAGTATACAGCAGTGCGGGATTTCAGAAATGCACACAGACCTGACGCTTCAGTCTGAAGTGTGTGCAGGGCGGTGTGTGTAGCACTTCAGAAGCGCGTGTGTGTTGTGTGCAGTGGTGCGCGTGCCTTGGCAGGGTTTGATGTGCCTTGGGTGATGGCACCCTTCGTCGCTCCTGTCACGAGCTGCCTCTCTCTCTTTCTTTTTTTATTTACTCTTTAAACGAGTGGAATGCATCTATCATGATTTACTCCCCATGTCACCTCCCTCCCCCTCCTTTCATCTTTCCATCTGCATGCTTTTCCTGTCATTGGCTGAACACACTGTTCCCGTCTTTCACTAACATCCAAGTGTCTGCACCAAAGATGGAAAGCAATTAACACGACGAAATTATCCCTCACACATGACGTGAAAACATACACGCTACAGTTTTGCGTGAACTTTTTTAGTGCCTGCCTTGCCTCATCTGACTCCATCCATCCTTCCTGCATTACTGTTTTCCCTCTATCATCTCCGCTGACTTGAATAAACCAGCATTTTTCATCGACAACGCTTCGTCTGACTCTAAAGCACTGTATCTTTTTTCTGTGCTTGTTTTTCATGCAGCATTCTGGCTCCTGCTGGAGACGTCAAGCTCTTGTTTTCCTCGCTATGCTAAATATATGCCACGCTGGCATTGTCCTGCTCTAACCTCACTTTCGTCTCTCTCCTCCTCTCCACAGACATTGTTCTGTTTGATTATTATTTAGCTCTTGCACTGAGACGAGATTTAAGCACGCCGTCCTCAAAAAAAAATCCATAATTTATCATGTGCTTTTGACTGTGAAGTGTTTGCCAGTTTTCCCCAGGTGTTCTCTGCCTTGACTTAATTAACTGTAAGGGGGTGGCAAGAAAATCAAACACGGTTAGAAAAACAGACAAGGAGCCAAAACAAGAGCTAAATGAACGCGTTCTTCATACGAACAGACATGAGGGGTCTTCTGGGGAACGGAGGAAAGACAGGACTTCATGTGACCTGACCATACACATGGACATGGAGAAAGAAAGAGCTCAGCACTGTCACGAGGGTGGAACGCTCGACACCAGGAGGGGAGAAACGGAAGAACAGGGAGCCTAAAGGAAAACAGGAGGATGCTGTCGGACACGCGGGAGGACAAGGGCATGGCAGGGTGGATATTACACTGTAAGCACTAGAAGACCATCAAATCTGGGCTAAGAAAACGCACATGGCAGGAGTATTGCACATGATAATAATACACTGCACACACATTAACGTTATTGTCCTTACAAGCTGTTTGTGTGAGGGTCTGCATGTAAGGGCTCAGACCTCTCGGTTCACTTCACTGGTCTCAATCTGTCACAACACTCTCAGAGCACCAGTGGCAGTCTGACCTGTGGTCTATGCAAGGATTAAGAAATGACTGGGCGGTCAGTACCTACCAACTGTGGTTCAAATAAGAACAGTCAAGTATCACTGACGCATGTGTGGAGCAAAATTGGACCCGTCTCGCCCAATCCAGACCAGACCAACCACGACACTATACCCACCTGCAGGTCCAGACCAGACCAACCACGACACTATACCCACCTGCAGGTCCCCCTCATGCTGCTAAAACAGGTCTGACCCATCGAGCAGTGCTGGACCGGTGGGCCCATGGCAATTTTGGGCCAGCGCAGAATCCCGTTTTAGTGAAAGGGTAGTGTACGGCACACTAGGATTATGGGTAGTGTACGGCACACTAGGATTATGGGTAGTGTACGGCACACTAGGATTATGGGTAGTGTACGTTTTTTACCTTTAAGACTTTCAGGAATAAGACACAAACAACACAAAGCGACTTACGCCTTCCACAGAACCATTTAGCAGCGTGTCCCAGTTTCAGAGCTCATTGTGGGTCTGCAATGGCCGATTAAATGTGAAGAAGACTTGACTTCAGGAGCCAGGCTGTGCAGCTCTTCACCCCATGGATATTTCATGCTGCACTGGGAACTGGTTTTGGAGAGAATGTGACCAAATAATTTATTCTTTTTAAGCTCATTAAAGTGTTCAGCGCGGACCTGCACCCTGCGGATGGCGCTGTGCTCGGGACCATTCCCAGGCTGATGGAAGGGTGTGCAGATTTAATGCTGAGAGTGTGATCTAAGGCAACTGTCATGACCCATAAATATGACTCAGAGACGCTGCGGTGCAGAACAGTCCACTGTGTTTCTCTGGCGGCGGCCATAAAGCTGTCAGGACATCTCCATGATCCCGACCCTAAAGCTGATTCACGGCCCCCCTCTCCGCCCACTGCCCGGGCCAACGCGGCGCTAATCACGCGGAGAAACGCGGACCATTCGCACCTGACATTTTTATTTATTCATCTATTTTATTATTTTATTTTATTATTACTTTATTTTTTATTATTACTATTAATGACTATTAATGGTTTACTCTGTTTATTAATTCATGGAATTCCCATGTGCTCGTCTTTTCAGTCCGTGTTTATTTAACTGCATTTTTGGAACGTCTGCATGTTTATATGTGTTACATGTTGCATGTTCTATGGGTGTATTGCATGTTGAAACTTTCCAACTTAGTTGCTGCCACCTTGGCCAGGACTCCCTGAAGAGAATGTATCTCAATGGGACAGTCCTGTAAAATAAAAATAAAATAAAATAAAATAAAAAAGTGAAATTATAACAGAAACATTATATTTTCCCTGACATGATCTTTTATCCCCAACAGCAGTGGCCACCGACCATCTTCTTGGAGATCCACAGAAACTGCAAGTGTGAGTGACTACATGACGCCCTTAACTGTCAGTCAGTCCAGTCAGATCAGTCTGCCTCCATCTGCTAAAGGCTAAGCTAAAACCAAGTAAACCTGTTACATTCTGACACTCAGCGTAGCGTGAACAATCCATGACAAGAGGACCAAAGAAGGAGATCAGAAACCGATTAAAGGAGCCGTTTCACAGGTAAAAGCAGATGTGTGTGTGTGTGTGTGTGTGTGTGTGTGTGTTTTCCATGAGCACTGCAGTCAGTCAGTGGTAGAGAATGAGTGCCCCCCCCCCACAGCGCTGTCAATCAGACGCTGTCTCTCCTTCTGTCTCTGTTCGACTTTTTGGGGCTTATAGTCTGTATACCCTGGAGCTTCTGAACAGCATTCCAGTCTGTACTGGTGTATCTGTGTGTGTGTGTGCTCTACAGCTCTACAGAGCTTATGCTAAGGTGTGCATTCAGAGGTGGACAGGGGTCTGCAGGGACACTCTGACTGGTCTGCAGCTACGCAGTCCCATACACTGTGATCCGACACCTTTCAATCAGAGCCAACATGAACTGTATCAACAATCAGTGCTACTTACGCGGTGGGGGAGTGGTGGCCTAGTGGTTAGGAGACTTGCCTCTGAGTCAAGAGATCATGGGTTCAAATCCTACCTTCAGCACCACTGGGTTCCTGAGCAAGACCCTCAACCCCGAGTTGCTCCAGGGAGAGACTGCCCCCTGTAGGGAGAGACTGCCCCCTGTAGGTAGGGAATGGAAGTCGTTTTGGATAAAAGCGTCTGATAAATGCTGTAAATGTAAATAAGACATGTTGAAAAAACTGGTAAAATTAGATCATGTAAAACTAATTACAACCATCAGTCTGTTCCAGGAATTCATTTATCTACAGTTCTGCTGTATTTGTATGTCTGCTTGTGTGTGTGTCAGTACCAGTTTTAAGTATTTTTTGTTTTAAACATTTTTTGTTTTCTTGTAATAAAATTTCGAAATCCGAGGATGGGCCAAAACTTTCAACGTTTTAGTGTCAGTTAATGCAACAAGATGTTTTTTTCGGTCATCTTTAAATCATTGATCAGTTCAGTACAGTGGACAATGTCTAAGGCAGCCGGCAACAAATAAGCAATGTTTTGTTTTGATAAAAAAAAAAAAAATCAATAAGGTATGCTGAAAAAAATGGTAAAATTAGATTATGTACAACCAATTACACCCATCCATCTGTTCCAGGAATTATTTACAGTTCCTCTCTGGTCAAGCCACTCTGTTTTAAAGCAGTGAAGAAGAACTGAGAGACAGAAGCAGCTGCTGCTCCACCACAGCAATATGATTTCAGAACGTCATTCACCGCACGATACACTACGAAACACTTAAAACGTGCTTAACTCTGCCTTCATTTCCACCTGAAAATACACCAAACCCCTCCCTTTGAAATAAGTGGCCATTCATTTATGAACCAATCCCTTAATTTTACCTTAAAAGTGGATTTAACCTCCTGAGTCATTTTTGTCCTCTGTAGAGAACATGATTATGGTCATTTTATTTTAAACGTTTTAAAAAGCGTCTGATAAATGCCATAAATGTTAATGTATTGGCAAAACTCATGTGAAATGCACCAAACATGTTTCTGTGCATTACCAGAAGAAAAAAACATTTATGGCATACCGTTCCTAATTCAGGACCCCTGGGGTTCTTAAACAATTATTAAAAATTTTTAAAAATCAATTCCCAAGTTGCTTTACTTTTACCTTGCTATGCTTTCTGGAGGCATGAATTGCCATTTCACATTTTACATGATCTGCATTAGTAATCAAAAGTTAAATTGCTACATTGTACAAGCTTTTTCCAAGTTTAAAAGTTTAACATTTTTTAATAATATGAATTGTCCATATGACACCATTATATGAATCCATGATAAAATGTGATGTATCAAGTCCCGCTGTCCACTACAGAGGACATATGGTAACTAAACAAATATTTTTTTTGGAAAAAAAAAATGTGCTGCAACATGTTTCTTTTGTCCACAGCACTTAACTTAAACTCTAAATTAAAAAAAAAAAAATTTATCCGTACTTTTCTAAGGCATGCGTGTGAAAGCCCTTAATCTTAAACATAAGAGATTCATTCAGGAGGTTCTATTATTTAAGGGGCAAATTTGAAAAAGTAAGAGGATAATTCAGTAGTTTTACCCCTTAATTAGCTTTAATCTGTCCTTAATTTTCCTTATTTTCCTGGAAGTTAAGGTCAAAATTAAGGTAGTTTTAAAGGTTAAAATTAAGGGGTTTGGTTTCATAGTGCTACAAGCAGCTTAAACACAAATCTACTAAACATATCAGAACTTTCCAATGTGGATCATGACTACATCAGCGAAAGTGTCATTCCACAGTTTTTAGGCAGAACAGCGGAGGTCAATATGGAAAACGATAAATCTTCAGTAAATTAGTCAAAGCGAACTTTGTCATTTCACCGTATACGAGTATACAGGGAAACGAAACGGCGAGAGCTCTGGATCTGCAGTGTATATACAGATACTCAGAAGAAATAAGATTTAGAATAAAAAAATTAGAAATAATATAGACAGACAAGAAAACATTGTGCAAACAGACAGTATATATCTATGGTATGTGCAAATGGGTACGATATATAAATATACTACACATATACAGTAAAGAACGGCGTTGCCAGAACATATTTGAGTAGCAGCATGTTCCGCAGTTAAGAAAACTATGGAATGAGTCGTCAAAAACAGTGCCAGTGCACAAACACCAGAGGTATGTGTTTTTCAGTCCACACTTAATCCATTAATCCACTGATGGTGCAGGATTGCACTCAAAACTGGTGGAATCTTGAGCACCAAATAATTCAGAATGGAACCAATCAAAACCCCATTCTCTGTTGGTGGAAAAAAGGTTTGTTTGGAAAACTAAAACCGTCAAATCATCGCTCAGCTGAATGAAGATAGCCTGAACGGAACGTTTCTCTGACCACAGGCGTAGCAATTACAGAATTTCTTGAGGGCAAATACAAAAATAATTCATGACTGGTTTTTCATTTGGCTCCATAATCACGAGAGTTTGACGGCAAAGCGTCCTCAGACACGGGGCCTGAGATTGAAATGGAGAGCGAGCGGTTAATTGGATTCTGCGTAGTGCCCCTGTGATCAGAGGAGTGTTAATGTAAAGTTTAACTCGGCTTCTTTGGCCGTAATTTTTAAATCTCAGATTTGTCATCGCAGGCGCCAGGCAACCAATTTGCAGTCAGATGTAATTAGCGGTGGAGCCTGTGACACCCAACAAGTGGACCGACCCGCGGGCTTGGGCAATATCAACACACTCGTCCCAGTGTTCGCGATCTCCCCGTGCATTTTGATTGCGTAATTATGATTAATGAGCATCGCAATAAGCCACAACTTCCCCAAGGATAATTCATCCTCACTGTTTTTCATTCTCACTTTTTCATTCCTGCCCAAATTTCACTCGAGCTTGAGCACCAAATAAAAGTTATACATGGAAAAGTTCATTTGTCCCAAAGTAGACTCTTCCTGAGGAAACCAGACCCACAGGCGGAATTGTTTACACATTTCCAACACAACTCAGTCCCTTCGCTTGAGAGAGCCGTCAAGGAGAATTGCTACATGTTAAATAATATTATATATTGTGGTTTACTCCTAAACCTCCAGATATATTCAACACTATATACCGCACTATATAAATATATCCAGTAATCCCCTGCTTTTTGTGGGGTTACGTTTCAAGAACACCCACTCGCAGTGAAAAACCGTGTTGTGTTTTGGTTAAAAAAAGTGTCTAAAAATGCCTGTTTTTATAGTGTAAACCCTAAATATGCCTTCAAACCTGCTCCCAGAACACTGTAATTTCATTTTAATGCATCACCCTTAAAGAAAACGTAAAGGTAAATAAATAATCAGAATCAGAAAACTTTATTGCTTAAAATCCCGTTAGCATTAGCGGTTAGCATTAGCAGTGTGAAAAGACTCATCCACTAAAGAAAGGTTGAAATAACTCTCTCTACCCACATGTTTAGACAGAGCACAGCTTACTAAGGACAAGACACGGAGCAGTCATGCTACATGCTGCAGCAGCTTCTTCTTCTTTTTATGGCAGATGACAGCGTTTCAGTGTATTACTGCCACAAGTCCAACAGTTCGGTTCTCGCAAACAATCTGCGTTAGACTGGATCCGCATAAAACTGAAGGGTTACTGTGTATAAAACATAAAAGCACATTTGAGATGTTAAAGCTTCATCAAACTGTTCATGAAGAACACAGGCTTTGAAGAATTGTGCAAAAATAATTTTACATTCTAAAAATATCTTTAAAACTTACTAGTAATCTAAAGTCACTACAGAGTAATCAGGCATTGTGATGTTTACTATTTAGTGTGGCTACTCATGTCTTCTGAGTGTTTACATGGAGTGTTCATGGTGCCAAACCTGGGGAAAAATATTTTAGGGATTTTAGCTACACCAGCCTGGGTGTATCCCTTCAACCATGTTTTTTTCAAACCTCCTCAAATCTTTCTAAAAAATGTTCTGGGCATCCAGCGGACATGCAAATGGGTGCTTTGTGGTTTGTGTTATTTGCAGTCTCTCAAATCATTCAAACCAAGTTAATATGGAACATTTATTGAGTCCCTAAACTTTCAGTTCTTAAAATGGGATTATAGTTGCTAGGTTACTATACCGAGCTTGACTGACCTGTTTGTCTTGTTCGGAAATGATCTACGTCTTTATTGGTGTTTCATCAGACCTTTTTGAGAGATGTCAACCTAAAAATACTTAATCAACTGTACCATTAACACTGCGAGGCGCCGTGGTATAGGGTGTTGCTAGGTTACTTCCCAGGACAATAAAAGAAAAGCCCCGCCCACATGGAGAAATGCTTGGTACCAAGGTTGTGAACCCAACTGCTAACAAAAAGGGATTTGGGATTTTTTTATTTGTCTTCTGGAGGTGAAGGACGTCTTCCTTCAACTCCCTATATCTGCTGCCTTGACAGCAACTCAGTTCTGCTGTAGATTAACAAGGATCATCTCCAACACATGACAGGATTTACTGGTTATACATTTCTCTCAGTCTTCTAAACTAGCGCAGTTTGGACCTTCCTCAGTCTTCTCCATTCTGCTCTTTGCTTCCTTCCATCTGGATTTCACATTTCATCTGAATCATTTCACGGCAAACAAGTTATTAATTTATTTTTTCAAAAAAGAAATGGAACTAAATAGCAAATCATTAATCATAATTACAATCTGATCTCTGGAGTGTGTCTAATGCTTGACTTTAGAGTGAAATTAACATACATTTCTAATAAAATAATTTACTCCAAAAAACAGAATCATTATAATCTTTTTGTAAAGTCAGAGTTTGGTGTTGGGGTTAGGGGTATGAGGTTTGGTGTTGGGGTTATGGGTATGAGGTTGGAGGTTTGGTGTTGGGGTTAGGGGTATGAGGTTTGGTGTTGGGGTTAGGGGTATGAGGTTGGAGGTTTGGTGTTGGGGTTATGGGTATGAGGTTGGAGGTTTG
>JBBPDB010150781.1:0-32821 GCA_037974465.1 Brachypetersius altus
GTACTGCAATGCAGAGGGGCGTTTAATTTTCAAATTAATCGCACAATCAATTTATTTTAAAGCGTTATAGAAAATAATTGAACACAAATAGTTAACGCGATATTTTTAACAGCCCTAATATATATATATATATAGTACTAAATAATACATGTAAGTGAGCATTCTGTCTTAAATGGACACATAAGTGTCCTATTGTCCTTTTCCACTTTTAGACATGTTTTAAATGATGATTCGCTTTTCCTCCTTCTCTCCTCTGTTTCTCTTTATTGGAGTGTGTCCATGCCACATCAAATGACTCATCCTTTACTCATCCTGTCAAAAACACTCTCTCACAAGGATTCTCATGCACATATATGCACAAACACATGCACACACGCGTGCCTGCATCCTCCCACACACACATCAACATTCGCTGTGTGATCGTTCAGTGCACCATATAGGCTATTCATTATTCTGATATGTCGGCTTATATCAAAGCACCCCACTGCCTATCTACTTGTTAGTTTGATGTGTCAGCAGCTATCAGAGTATGCCGTTGGCCCACCTCCCATGGAGGAGAACTCCTTTGGCCAGCAGCCTTGACCAGAGAGTGTACTTGGTGCATTGTGCTGCATGTTTGGTTTATGTAATCTCCCCATTTTGGATCTTCATACAGTACTAACTTTTGTCTTCCATGTTAGTCTTCCATGTTTTTTGTGTACTACAAAGTGCAGATGTGCATTTCTCTGGGTGAGAGCATCTGCTGAATGCTGTAAATGTAAATGTCTGAGTCAACACCACAACTGCCGCTGAAAATATTATTTATTATGTACTGCACATTCTCAGTTCTGTTCCTGTTCTGTTCTACCTCTGTTCAGCCTTTTTCACACCTAATAACTAGAATACAGTATGCCATAATATTGTATTCGTTCAAATGTCAACTGTACTAAACGTGTTGTTCTTTTGTTGTGTTGCTCGTGCTTTTCTTGCGCTTTGTTTTCTTGCTCTCCATGCATTTTGTATTTTGTCCTGTCTGCACTTATATAGTCTTGTGGTGTTTTTTTTGTTTTTGTTCTTACTGAGCCTGTTTTGGTTCTTTGTGTTGCACCCTGATCCTGGAGGATTGCTCTTTTGTTACACTGCATACAGTGTGTATATGGCTGAAATAAGAGTAAACCTACTTGACTTGACGCAACTTGACTACTGGATCCAAAGCCATGACACTGATGAAGGGAAACAGGCTGAAATCCAGTGAAATCCAGTGGGAAAAGTGTGCGCTTGTGATGCCTAGTTGTGCTTTGACCGAATATTAGCTATAGGTTGTGCTCACTTTTTTAAGAATATAGTGCATTTGAATGGATGTCTCTGAGGCAAATGATAATCTTTTGGTGGAGGTTCAAATAAAACCTGCGCAGTGGCGTCTCCGCAGGGCCTTAAGGTGTTACAAGGAGCTATTTATAATTGCAGCATTTCACTTCAGATCTAAAAGTAGGCTATCGTGCTCAAACTACTCAAACACTCTACTAGCACACGGGAAGAAGTTCCCAGATAAAAACACAGCATGAGTGCGCACATTTCAGGCCCCCAACTCCCAGTATTTTCTGCTGATACTAATACTTTTGGGCCCGATACTAATACCTGGTATCAAATCAGCGCCGTCTGAAGCTTGAGAATAAGTGTGTGTGTGAGTGTATGCGTGTGAGTCTTAATTCTCAGGGTCAGTGCTGCAGGAGCTGTGCTGATGAGAGGGTAGCTCTTCAGCAGAGGTGAAGCATTACCAGAGCTTACATTCCTCTCTGCTGTAAAAGACCATGTAAGTCCTCAGCCTTGAGAGAATTTGGCTGAGAGAGACAGAAAGAGAATATAATGCGTAGCTCAAACAAGGTTATAGTTTTACGTGGATCTTCAGGACAATTAGGCAGAAATGTGGTTGTATGTGGGCATTAATGTTTGTATGAGTTTGTTTATACTGCCTGACCCTGTCTCTTTACATTTTAGATTTAATTTGATAAGATTCTGCTCGGACTGGCGACCTGTTTAGGGTGTTTCTCTGCCTTCCTGCCTATGAGTTATAGACTACAGCAATCCCTTTAAAACACTAGTTATGATAAGTGCCTCAGAAAATGAACAATCCATTCTTCTTATTAGGGCTGGGCGATTAATCGAAAAGTAATCGGAATCGACATTCAGAACCTGTAATCGATCAAATGTTTCCAGGTCGATTATTTCGATTACTTTCCCTTTAAAAACACTACCGCGTGTGGAGTCACGTGACCCCGCTCCGTTATGTTACGTTATTCCGCAGACATGTCGAGCACAGAGAGCTGAAACACTGAGACAACTGAGCAACTTGTCAGTGAACTATGAGGGCAAAAAAAAAATTTAATTAATCGTAATCGAGTTAAAATGTTCAATTAATCGAGATTTAGATTTTAGGCCAAATTGCCCACCCCTACTAATGTCAAAGTGAGGATCATACATTTTTGATTGAAAGCGATTTTTATTATAATAGTATTGTTGTGCGACAGAAAACAACGTTCCTTTTTTTGTTTTACCTCAAGACGGAACTGTACAATCACAATACTTCCTAAATCTTCACAATACATGATGTATTGGTATATTTTCCTGTTCAATAAGTTAACAGACAAACAAGAGCAATTAGAGCCACATTTAAATAAACCTAGGACTGCCGAAGATTTTTATTCAGCATTTAAATTAAAATGACAAATTATGTTCTGTTTGTAATTAAACATGCAATAGGTAATGATGAGCTCAGTGAAGCTATTATGTGATTTATCATATTAAATATAGTCTGCTCTGCTTGAACCTGTCAGTATGCAGTCATGTGAAAAAGTAAAGACACCCCATTAAATATTCAGTTCTTGATTTAGAAATGTTTACAGATTGTTGTACAATCTTATATCTTATATCTGGAAAAGAAAGTGATTTAATTGCGGGTAAACAACAAAAATTAACCTTGTTTTACTCATTAAACAACAGTGTGTATTCTAACTGAGGAAAAAGTCTGCACCTTAATAGCTAGTATCTGAAATAACTGCAACGAGACGCTTCTTGTAGAATACCAGTCTCTGACATCGGTCTGAGGAGTGTTTGCCCCACTCCACAATGCAGAATTCTGTCAGCTGAGGGGTTTCTTGCACGTACAGCCGCATCTCAGAGGGATTAAGATCTGGGCTTTGATTCCAGGACCCTCCGTTTCTAGCCAGTCCTTAGTGGATTTGCTGGTATGCTTTGGGTCTTTGTCATGTTGCAGGGTCCAGTTCTGCTTCAGCTTTAATTTTCTCACAGATGGTCTCACATGTTCTTCAAGCACCCTCTGATACAGGGTAGAATTCATGGTGGATTCTGTGATGGTGGCCTGGCCAGGTCCTGCTGCAACACAGCATCCCCAAACCATGACATTTCCACCTCACAGTTGGTATGAGGTTATGTTCCCGGAATTCTGGGTTGTTTTTTTTTTTTATGCCAAACATGTCTTCTCTTCTGGTGTCCAGATAATTCAGTTTTAGACTCATCAGTCCAATGAACAATATTCCAGAAGTCCTGGTCTTTGTCTACATTCTCTCTGGCAAACTTTATTGTCGCCTTAACAGTAACAGCCTTAACAGCCTGCTGTAGGTCCAGTGAAGACATTTTAGGGTTTATTTGGTTGATTGCTTTTAGCATATTGTGGTCTGCTATTGGGGTGGACTAGCTTGAACGGCCACCCCTGAGCATGTTGGCAGCTGTTTTGAAAGTCCTCCACTTGTAGACTATTTTCCGGGCAGTGGAATGACTGATTTCAAGAGATCTTTTTAAATCCCTTACCAGACTCGTAATCTGCTACAATCTTCTTTCTGAAGGCCTCAGCCAGCTCTTTCAATCTCACCGTGGTGTTCACTCTCACAAATAATGATGTTCTAATCGTGTGCACCTAATGTGATACACCTGTGTGATTTGAGCCACTTTAATTGGAAATAATTGTGGGGTGTCCTGATTTGTTTCTCACCAGAAATTGCTTTTTGTGGAATTGCATTTTACAGATAGAAAAGTACATAGTTTAAATATACATATTTAATATACATATACCCAAGAACGTGACAAAAACACACTTTCTAGTTTTTTCACATGACTGTAGACCATAAATACAACATATGTATAGGTCATTAGGTAGCTGTGTCATTAATTAGATAATTACACGTAAGGTCCCAAAAATGAAATTATTAGCTGAAACCAAAATTCATAATGCATGTGGTCAAACACAGAATAAAGTGTTTGCCCGCAATAAACTAAAAAAAGGAAAATGTGCCCAAAAGTATGTGCTACAAAACTAGCATCTTTGACAGCACAGAATGCTTAATTATCGGAGGCAATTAATTATATTCATTTTTTTAATTATTCCATTTGATAATTTAAATTTTGCCTCTACTGTTTTGTGGATTTCAAAAGCTGGGCAGTAGTAGCCTGGTGGGTAAATCACTTGCCTGTGAACCTGTTGACCACAAAGTTGCAGGTTCAAATCCCCCATTTTCTACCATTGTGTCCTGGAGTAATACACTTAACCCTCCGAGGGGGCAGAACTAGAAGTTGGCGATCAGAAATGCTCCTTTGTAGGCCTGTTTATTTATTTGGTCAAAAGGTTATGCTATTTTTTTCATGATGCATCAGAATGTTGACCATTGACAATTGTCACAGCCTGAAATGTTTGTCTTTAATCTAAATACTCAGATAATTCATCAAAATGTCAGTTGAGTTGCTTAAGCATTCATCATTTCTCTCTTTGTCTCTCTCTGTCTCTCTGTCTCTCTCTCTCTCTCTTTATAGCGTCTCAGACTGAGGAGAGGGAGTGTGCATATGCAGGGCCGGAGCAGGCGGAGCGAGTTGGTAGAGGAGGAGGAGAGGGGCGTGTCTTTCTGGAGAACTCCACCATCCGCTGCAAACAGGGTGACCATTGCTACGGACTGTGGGAGAAGAAACCGAATGGAGTTCATCTAATCAAACAAGGTACACATTTATAAATGTGTTATAACCTCACCGGCTAAACCAGGGAATTAATTCCCATAAAAACTAGTCATCACTTCTAGCTTCTGCTCTTGGCGCCGGATGAAGACCCAACAGGACAGATTGATTGCAAGAGGAGACCAAGGGAAATGCATTTGGCTGTTCTCCCAGAGGGGGAAGTGTTGGACATTAGAGGTGACTTTCTTTGTCAATGGAGTAAAGTAATGGTCAGATGTCCACTTAGTCACGCAACCACCAAAGTGGTGTGTTTGTTTTCCTGCAACAGCTCTGAGACCCCTGAAGGCTCTGCTTAGTCAGTCTCTGTGAAAGACATAATGGAAAACCTCAGAAATGGTGGTCACCCTTAACCCATCCTGCATTAACTGTTGTGTGAAAATGGTCCTAAGAGTTTATCTGCACTCTGACCACAAATGGTGTTTTTTCATTACTACTGCTCTGAGATTACCCCAGCTTTACCCAACACAGCAATATCCCATTATGAGTCCTATAATGAAATACTGTAACTCAGCTGTCAAAAGACCTATGTTTAGAACTATAGACGTTTCAAGCAGAATGTATGCAGTGAATGTGAAATGGCTTTTTTACTGGTTTGAATATTTGCTGGTATGTCCGAAAGTATGCTCGAGTACTCCTTCTCCAAATCAACCGTTAAAATAATTTGTGTCTTATAAATAGATTAAGTACTTCAGTTCAAAACATATCCAGTAGAGGACAACAAAGTCAGCCGAAGCTGACGTTTGGCACAATGTTCTTGTGCCATATGCTGCTATAGAAGCTGCACTTGCAGCCCCTTTTCAAATCCGGCTTTTATGAGTCATAAATGTTTTTTTTGCACACTCATGAAACATGCATGCCTAAACCCATTTTTACCTCTACTTTTAATATGATTTTAGGCAGCTGTTATTGTGACTTTTTGCATACTGTAAGCCTTGCTTAGAATCACACATACTCACAAGCATACTTCCATTTCGCCTTCTTTTCTGCAACACAGGTTGTTGGGGTAAACAACAGGAGTGTCATGATGAGCGCTGCCAGGTAACAACCTCGCCCTCCAAACTCCTAAACGGCACCTCCCGCTTCTGCTGCTGTAGCAGAGATATGTGCAACCTCAACTTTACTGAGGACTTCCCAACACCCCACCAAGCCCGTAAGTTTGTGTGTGTTTATGTGTGTGTGTGTTGGGGTGGGGTTGGGGGAGTGTACTTGACCTTTTTCCCAAAGCTTCATCCTCTAACGGCTTTGGCTCATATTTTGAGACCGAATGTGCACATTTTTTTATATTGTCAACAGTTCAGTATTTGACAATCATAACAAGCTGTTAAAGAGCATTAAGCCATCTGGATGCTCATTTTAAGTATGATGTCAAAAAAGTGGAAAATAATTAATCATCACAGCTAATTCTATTTTACTGAACTTTCATTTTCTGGTTTGCTTCGAGCTAGTTGACACCTTTTAAACAGATAAGTGCAGTCTTAGTCAATGATACTTCAAATTCGGGGCCAGATTGCAGTTGCATTGAACCTAGGGGTGGGCGATATGACGATATGAGATCAAGAAGATGATCTATATGCTGACAATCTGCCAAAGCAGAGAGATTGTAGTATCGCCTAAATATTCCATCTTCTTTTCTACGCTCATCCTAATGCACCAGTGACCATTGACCCCACTCTGACAACTACCCTTCAGGATGAGGGTGAATGGTTATGGTGTGTCATTAACTATTTACATGACATAAACACACACAATTTACACACAGCACCTACCCCCTCTGATATTCCCCAAACGTCAAAAGCATTTTAATCTGTGAGGTCTGGAATGGGGCTGTGGGATGTGAGGGAGTTTTCCCAGGGCTGGGTGGGGGACGAAACTAATCATACTTAAAAGTTGCCCACTAATATATCTCAAGCCTGGAATCAAGGGCTGTCCTGGCACCGAAGGTTATCTCCTAAACGCTCTGCGTTGAGGTGATATTTTTCATGTGATGTTCTAAGATGATACAAAAAATCCTTATTGCATGAATTGAAGTGAACAGTTTTTAAACTTAAACTTTCCAATCACTGGACCGAGCAAAGCGCTCTCGTCTTGACTCAAACAGTACATCATTAAATTAAACTGCTGATCCTAGGAATGGTTGGAGTCATGTAGGAGGAATCTGGAACAGAACCTGTGTTCTCCTCACCAGCTCACAAAATATTAACAACAGTTTACTTTTTCTACTGCTTTCTTGTTTGTTTGCATTTGTTCTAATGTTAACTTTGCTAGCAGAAAGACCTATTTGTAACATCCCTGGTTTGCAGCCACTAGAAGCCGCAAGTGTACACTGGGTTTTAATTTGAAGTCCATTAGTTACAGCTGACAGTTTTTGTTTCTGGTTTGTGTGTTTAGTTCATGCATATTTAAGTTTGTTTGTATGAGCACTTGGTTGTCAGTCCACTGGCCTAATGCTTTGTTTTGGAGCCTGTCTCAGGCTTTATTTGCATTTAGGCCCTCATGCCTTTTTCTTTTGGGTAATAAAAGTCTGAAAATATAATGGAAGTCTGTGTCTGCGCCTCCTCTGCCTGGAGACATGCCAAAACCTGACAACTTTATCACAAGCTGAGAAAAAATAGTTTTAAAAATGGCTTTGCATATCGTGTCTAAGACTTTTGGACAGTATTGTACCTCCCAGATTACATATTAGGAATGAGCTTGTCTCAACAAAAGGCAGGCCGGCTCTTTATCACTATGTATTTCATGGTATCTCCACAACTGTCTTAGCCTTGTACAAGCTGAAGAATGTGAGTAGACATTTCCCATTACTTTATCCAGACTCTGTATAGGCTGTCGGGAGAAATTGTAATACAACAGCAGATGTTTCCATTATTTTGTCTGGTGCCTATGGGTTGTTGAGAGAAAATGTAACATAAGAGAAAATGCAGAGGGATTTATATTATACGCTTTCCTCAGATTTCATCCCTGCCTGTTTCTTTCACGCCCAGCCTGCTCACTAACTCAGCCTCCCTTTTGAACACAACACAGCAAGGTTGACATAATATAAGCACACTAGAAATGAAGTGCTTGAGGAAAAAAGGGGAACATGGTCAGCTGACTCGGAGCGTGCCGAGCTTTGTGCTTAGCCAACCTGGATTCTCCTGTATTGTTCCAATGAAGTGTCAGAAGTAACCTTCACACACACATTGTTGGTAGATGTCTACGGCTATGGAGTATTATTTCAGTGCCAAGGTTTAGAGGTTATTGGAGCTCTGTATCATGGCTGTGCTGTCGTAGGGTCCTGTGAAAGTCATGCTGGTTTAAATGATTTGTTTTGTTTCCTCTTTAACCTGTGGCCAGATACTCGCCAGCTCTACCCGGAGGAGGCCACCTTGATTGCCCTAGCAACCGTCTCCGTAGTCATAGTCCTGATTGTGCTGCTCTTTTTCATCTACCGTGTGTTCATGGGTGAGTTGCCATGACAACATATTTGGGGACATTCTTAAGCTGTTCTACTTGAACCTGAACATGTTTTTGTGATGTACTGTATTGTGTGTGTGTGTGTGTGTGTGTGTTTTATAGGACATGGTAAGCAACGCCTTCATAACTTGAACATGCTGGAGGCAGCTTTCTCTCCCCCTTCGCTGGACTTGGACAGCCTTAAACTACTTGAGGTAAAATGGCTCGCAAGATGTGCATTTTGTTACTAATGAACTACACAAAGGAGGCCCTGAACTTAAAAAAAAAGGGTCAGATGCCTGTCAAAGTAAGCAATTCCTGGTCAAATTAATGAATACAATTTGCCAACCTTTCTGATCTTTTGAAGTATGACATGTGAGACTTTGAGCTCAAGCTCTGCAACTGTGCTGCTTGTGTGTGATGGACCTTAAGGTTTTGCTTCAGCCCAGAGACTGGAGCATTAAAAGCAGCAAACAAAGCCCTGTCTAACATATAAACTTGCATAATATTTTGTGAAATGTGCCATGACCAGATCATTTTGTTTTGATTTCTAAAAAAAATTGGGACAGTTTGTGATAGTATATTAAAAACTGACAGCAATGCACACACAATGTAGTGTTTGGGACACTGTTAGTGTCTGTATGTGCCGAATATCGTTCTTTTGTTGCTTTTCTTCCTATCACTCTCACCTCTCCCTTTCTTTCCCTCTCTCTTACTCCCCTCTATTTTTCTGTCTGGCAGTTGATTGGCCGAGGCCGGTACGGGGCAGTGTACCGTGGCTGCCTGGATGAGCGTTCTTTAGCAGTTAAAGTTTTTTCCAGCACTAACCGCCAGCCCTTTGTTAATGAGCGCTCCATCTACGGCCTCCTAATGGACCACGACAACATAGCCCACTTCCTCGAGAGTGAGGAGCGGCTCGGAACCGACGGCCGGACAGAGTACCTGCTGCTGCTGGAGTTCTACCCCCATGTAAGCACTCTTCAAATCAGTCGCTCATAGAGTTATAAATCACTTGCGTGTATTTGTCACGCACACCGGGTCACGTGCAGTCACGAGGCACCAGAAATGACTGCACGTCAGGTATAACAGCAGGTAACAGGTATACATTCATTGAAGTGCGGAAATCCTTTCTTTCCCTCCCACTCATAAATGTGGTTTTATGTAGTAGATTTTACACACTTTCACAAACTCTCTCTCCCTTTTTTTTCTCTCTCTCTCTCCTCTATATGCACTCTCTTTCATGCACTCTGACTTTGTCTTGTGACATCATCTGTGTGTGGAATAGCTCCAGAGTTTGAGTAATGGGTCAGTGTGCCCTTCAGTGGAACCATAGCTAATCAGATGGGTGTGCTGGGATGGTGAAAAGGTCACAGTAGTGATCTTTAACCTTGTTTAAGTTCCTGTCAAAGTGTGTTCAGCATTTCTGCGAGGACCAGTGGCAGTGATAGGAACTTCAGCATGTCATGGGTAAACGCTGTTCTCTGCCAGGTACATTCAGCATTTCCACAAAGAGACACTGATAATTAACACCATGAGTGGATTACTAAAGTAAACTGCAAAATACCAGTTTATTCCAGCAGGATATTTTCAGTCACTTTACTGAGATGCTAAGTAAATCTCTGTTTGTGATCACTTTGGGTCATATTTAGGTCTCATGTTTAGCAGTCGGGCTGGTTAGGCAGGTTGAAGTTACAGCTTTCCGTCATTCTTAGAGAATTTTGTTCTTAACTTAATGTTTTGTTTCATGCAGAACTGTTTTTTGATTCTGGTTTTTTTTTTTGCGAAGAAGCCAATCAGAACAAATGTCACTATATCAGTCCTAAAGAGAAAGAAAAGAATATATTGAGAGAATGGTAAATGGTAATGTGAAAATGAATTAAAGCTGGTTGTGGTACCTTAAGTCATTCAAACATTGCAAATGGACTTAAAGGGAAAAAAATAAAATGCAAGAGACCCTTTAGACCTGGCTTGGGTTATTTCTTTCCATGTCAGTACTTTTCTTTTTTTTCTCCCTGAGTACTTTTCCAACATGAGGTTAAAACATGGTTATATTTGGAGCTTTCAGAGAATCTGAGGGATCCGGTGTCATATTTGATCTTTCCACTGAGCTCCTTCCTGAAGGGGAAGCGTAGCCTAGTTCAGATTTCTGCTTACATCCCAAAACACCAACATCTGAAAGTTTCTGCGCTCCTCCTTCGCTGCTCTTGTCTCTTTTGTTCTCATTTGCTGTCCTTCTCTCAATCTGATGGTCTGACAGAAGTCATCATCAGTGTGGCTACCTCTTCTGTGCCCATTCACATACACACACACACACACACATTATTATGAGGGAAGTGGGAGATTATTGACTCAGCTGTGAGGTTTTCAATTATTCATACCTGTGGGCTTCCCGCGGGGTCAGGCTCTACTTATTGGGACTTACCTCGATTTGTTGTCACCACGGAAACAGAAGGTGCTGAGAGGCGTCCTATTCCCAGCAAGAGAGGAAGAGGGGCCAAATAGTACCTTTTAGCTCCAAAATTGTAGCTTTGTAGTGGTGCACAGTATAAACCATGATTTAGGATTCTGATTCTGAGACCTGATTCTGATTCTGTCTTACTGTTATCAGTAAAATTTCTAAAGAATTGTCAAATCACTTTGACCAGTGCCAGTTACTAGTTTGGAGCAAAAATCTAATTCTTATTTTGGGTTGGGCACCTCAAACTTGTATTCTATAGAGAAAAAATTTTTCATTATAATGTACATTCATGTAGCCAGAGTGATCAAAGTCATTCACAGAAACCGCAAATATCCTCTGCATTTTTACATGCATTTAATTGCTGCATTATTAAGAACATTACATTCAGCTAACATAGTATAATCCAGCTAAATTTTCATGTAAAATATAACTGTATAAATGTTTTAGTACAGTTGAGAGAACACAAAGCAACCATGTGCTGCTGCCCTGCGACGCATCTCGGGTGCGTCTTGGGTGTTTTTTGTTTTGTTCTTCGTAAAGCCCTGTATTTTTATTACTGTAAATTAAATTAAATAACTGCTGTATTTACCTGCTTATACCAAAGATAACGAGAATGCATACCAAAGAAAATGCGCTTGCAGAGGTCTGCTGGACTGGATTGTTTATCTGTGCTGGTACTGCAAACTTAAGTGTGCAACTGCAGTCATTTTATTTATCTGTAGTATAGAGTAAAGTATTTTCTGGAGTTTTTTTCAGTTGTATTCCTCTCTCTCTTTTTTTGCCAGGGCTCTCTTTGCACATATCTGAGTATGAGGGATGTTGACTGGTTGAGCTGCTGCCGCCTCGTTCTTTCTGTCACTAGAGGGCTGGCTTACCTGCACACGGAGATGCTGAGAGGAGGTGAGTTATGTCACACACGCACACACACCTATAGTTAAGAGCTATGGGTATGTATGTCAACCATCCATATCTGGTCTCTGTGGAGTCTCACGTGTCCCACCCTAACAAGCATGAATTTTTCATGTGATACAGGCGCATGTGAGGACACATAAATCTCTGTGCTGTTTAAACTGTGTGTGTGTTAGAGATTCAGAGCCTGAGAAAGAGGATGCGGCAAAGAGCACTATTCTGAATGTGGCAAGGTTTTCCTTTTTTCCTCTGTTGTTCCCTCAGGGTGTGTGTGAGAGAGAGAGAGAGAGAGAGAAGATGAGGAGAGAGAGAAATGAGATAGAGAGAGAGAGAGGGAGAAAAGAGAGAAAGGAAGGGGAGAAGGAATAGAGAGAAAGAGAGAAGCAGTGAGAAAAAGAGAAAGAAAGATGGTGAAAGGCAAAGACGGAAGTATAGAGGGAGGAGTAGAGTTTGTTGTTTGTTCTTCAGTGCAGTCTTCCTGCAGCAGTGTCTCACGGGCACTGAGCTGGCATATACTTCCTCATACACTCACACATACGCACACACACACACACGCACACACACACACATACACATACACGTTCCTGGTGATGAAGATGATACTGCAGTGGGCTCTAGTGTTCTTTAATGGAAATGTTGATATTATATACTCTCTTGTTTTTCTCTGCTGCTTCTTGTCTTTCATCATCCAGTTCAGGTTTAGTGCTTTATTGATGTGTGTGTTACTTCTCACATTTTTGAACAAGCAATTAATGTAACAAGTGTGTTGTGTCATTGTATGCTAGTGCACATATGGTTTATTATTATTATTATTATTATTATTATTATTATTATTATTATTATTATTATTATTATAGCTTTATTGAACCATAAGGATATTATAGATAGTTTGCTGTAAGAAGAGAATTACAAAAAAGAGTCATATCGTATAAGTACAGTCATGTAATGAATTGATATTAGTTACTGAGTTGTGCACGTACCTGTTGGAGATTGTACTGAACAAAAAGAGACTGTGTCTTTCCTTGGGATTTATTGTCGACATATCTATGTTGTGTCCGGAAGTTAGCCCACCTACGTCCTGTTAGGGGGATATAAATATTAGCCTAAAGAGGAAAGGGGAGAGGCTGGTTGAGCAAAGAAATAGCCGCAAACAACCGACTGAAGCTAAATGCTATAATGTATAAATAGTATTTTGTAAACACATTTCTTACAGATTTTTACCCTTTTTTCACCGTTTCCTTCTTGTGGAACTTGGGAATTTGCCGACTCACTCACATTTGTACTGGCATTTTTACAAAGAGAAAGAAGGAATAGAAGTAGGATGTTATTTATAGGATTCAACAAAGGGAGGAAAGGTTGAGGGATTAAAGAAAATACATATTATCTCCTCTCTTTTTCCCTCAGATGTGTACAAGCCCGCAGTCTCGCACAGGGATCTCAACAGTAGGAATGTGCTGGTGAAGGCAGATGGCCACTGTGTAATCAGTGATTTTGGCCTCTCTATGACTCTCACGGGGAAGAAACAGTCGGGCTATGCGGAGGAGGACAACACAGCCATCAGCGAGGTCAGCGCCGGCCATTTAACAGTCATTCAGTCCAGACTTGGAAACACAAAGCCACCCAGTAATGGGGGTTATGTAGTTTTCTGTTACTGCTGGAGATGAAGAACACTTGAGTTTCTGACATGGAATGCCCCAAAGGTGGCATTAAAGCAAAATATATTGTGTTTATGATTAACTGAGGTCCATACACATCATTCCTAAAATAGCCTCAAGAATAACATTCATATTGCACAAAATATAAACCAGGATAGTGATGTTTTGCCAACACATTAGGCTTCTTTGACGTGCAGACCTGATTTCTTCCATTTACACAACCATGACACTGTCTGCATAGTTATGATCTTTTAACCTAGGTAACTATTTTTTATATATATGTATTATCTGGATTTTCTTAACTCATAACTTAAGAATTATTGAGATGTTTGTAATATTTGTAGTCAAGTTTACACCTCAGTAAACATGAGTGAGTGCAGTAGGTTCTGATGCTGTCACACTGAAGTGTAATGAAAAAGTAAAGCCACATTTGGTGCACGCAAAACCCCAGATCAAGCACACAGTAAGCCAGTTGTGAGTCATTCTACATTCTAAAAGGAATAAAAATTAATCACTGTGCTGTGCATTCTGAAAACCCTGACATCAGTCGGTTAATTTTCATTCATTTAGAATGTAGAATGACTCACAACTGGCTTACTGTGTGCTCAATCAAACGTTGTTGTTGTTGTTGTTGTTGTTGTTGTTTTGTGGATGAGAGGGCAAAACTGTGAGAGAAAAAACATACTACAAAGTTTGTCACAGTTACTAGATTACTATCTATTGCTCTCTTTGTTTCCACTTTGAATGAACAGGGAATCTGCAGGTCATAGTAAAGCCAAGTTTAGCAGTCTGAACATTCTCCACACGCAGGAGCACTCTGTTACCACCCAAGTAGCTTTTGTGAGCATCACTGAAACCCAAATCGGCTCTCATGACACAATGCATATTTTTGTTACATTTCAAGCAAGTCAAATTAAAACTTTGATTCTGTTTATGGAAGGTATAAAATAATAGTATGAGTGTATGAATGTGTTGCTCCGCATATTTTTGCATTGCAGGTGGGCACAGTGCGTTACATGGCTCCAGAGGTGTTGGAAGGAGCAGTAAATCTGCGTGACTGCGAGGCAGCACTAAAGCAGGTGGATGTGTACGCTCTGGGCCTGCTTTATTGGGAAAGCTTCATGCGCTGTGCTGACCTCTTTCCAGGTACTGCTCAGTCTAAAATGTATTTTTCAGTGGAAGTCCCCCTGATACCAAATATAACTGTGACTATATAGATTCATTGTACAATTATTGGATATAATATCCATTCTTTATCCATAAAATCCAATCTGTGGTGCCCCTCTCTGTCCCCGGCCCTGTCTCAGGTGAATCAGTGCCTGCATTCCAGCTGTCTTTCCAAGCTGAGGTGGGAAATCACCCAACCATAGAAGACATGCAGGCGCTGGTGTCCCGTCACAAACAGAGACCCAAGTTCCCAGAGGCCTGGAAAGAGAACAGTCTGGTAAATACACACGCTCATTAGACACTTGCACACCAGATTCCTTATGTGATTATCTATCATGTAATCCATTGCCTTTTTTCAGATTTGTGTTCGTATGCGTTCTTTTTTCTGATACTAAAATATGTGCATGAATTTGTTGTGTGCTACTGTCTGCGGATTGTTGGACACCTCTAGTCAAATTACATGTCCAACATCTGGATAACATCTGTAATTTGACCCAAACATATGCACGCAAATACAGTTATATAGATTTTTTTTTCCAAAAGAGAAAAGAGCAGAAATATGCCCATCAGCCATAAAATGAAAACTACCCGCCTAATATTGTGTGGGCATTCTTTATACCTCCAAAACAACTCGGAGAAATGGACTCTACAACACCTGAAGGTGTGCTCTGGCTTCTGGCACCACGGCGTTAGCAGCAGATCCTTATGATAGTTATGTGATCCTGTGTTGCTATCCCAGAGATGCTCAGTCGGATTGAGCTCTGGGGAGTCTGGAAGCTCACACACTGAACTCATTTGTCATGTTCCTCAAACCATTCCTGAAGAATGTTTGCAGTGCGGCAGTGCACATTATTCTGCTGAAAGAAGCCACTGGCATTAGGTAATACTGCTGGCATGAGGGGGCACACTCAGTCTGCAGCAATGTAGATAGGTGATTCGTGCCAAAGGACCATCCACATGAATGTCAGAACCCAAGGTTTCCTTTGCTTTTTTCCCTATACTGCACCTTGGTGCCATCTCTTCTCCAGGAATGCAAAGCACAGGCACCCAGATAGCCACATGATCCATTAGGCTATATTGCTTTATTGTCCAGTTCTGTTGTTCATGTGCCAACTTTTAGTAGGTTCTAAACAGAGTGTATTGGGAACAGCCCAGACCTGCTGTTTTGGAGATGTTCTGACCCAGTCATCCACAAAGTAGCTCGCCCATTTTTCCTGCATACAACACTTCAACTATTTACTTACTGACTAGTCAGTTGCCGCCGAATATATCCCACGCCTTGACATGTCTGTTGTAATGCGGTAATCAGTGTAATTCTCGTCACTTGTCAGTGCAAGTTTAGTTTAAGCGTCCATGTAACCTCACAAAAAGAGTTACATAATGTGTGTGCAGGTTGTGCGATCGCTGAAGGAGACTATGGAGGACTGCTGGGATCAGGATGCTGATGCTCGGCTTACGGCCCAGTGTGCAGAGGAAAGGCTGGCTGAGCTGCTTCTCCTGTGGGAGCGCGACAAATCCATGAGCCCTGCTTTGAACCGCAGCACTGCATTGCACAATCACAGGTAGTCAATACACAATTATCAATCACAAGTTAGTGACCATTTCAAGTGCACAGTATAGATTAATTGGTTTAATTATGATTTTGCTTGATGATAAATTAATAATGGCTCATTTTTATTATGTTAACAAGGAACCTGTCACATGGACACCAAGTGCCTAAGACTGGCACCTACCCAGAATTCTCCCCCTTAGCCACTGTTGAAGATGGAGAGGGTGTAAGTAAACCCCCTCACAGCGATACCTCTACAGAACCCAACTCGGCAGGAGGGGTCAATATCCTTGGCAGTGTGGCTGTGGAGAAAAACAGAAACTGCATCAATTATGAGCGTCAGCAGGCTCAGTCACGGCAGTCTGGGGTGGACAGCAGCACTCCCACTCCTCAGTCTGAGTTTTGTCCTACCACTCAGCAGCCTGTAGGGGGCAGCATTGTGCCACCCTGCTCCCAACTCACCCAGGAGGACCTGGAGACTCTTAAGCTGGATCCAAGTGAGGTGCAGAGGAACCTGCGTGAGAGTTCTGACGAGAGTCTGATGGAGCACTCACAGAAGCAGTTCTGCTCTGCGGAGACGGTGAACCCACAAAGCCCCTTCTACCCACTAATCAAAATGGCCTCTGATGTCACAGGATCACAGGTTCGGCACGGCGATGCTCCTACGGCTATCTTGCCCAAGCAGCAGAACCTACCTAAGAGGCCCAGCAGCTTGAGTCTTCAAACAAGGCCTGCTGGGAAGTTGACCTCCTCATCATCATCATCATCGCTGAGGCTGAAGTTCAGCAAACTGAGCAAGAGCAACCTCAAGAAGACTGATGGGAGCACAGCGAGAGCAAAGGCCATCGCTACAGTGACTGAACCTCTTCCAGCTTTGGCTGCTGCGAACAGTGCAGGCATTCACAATGGCACAGTGGTGAACGATTCAACAACGGAATCCACCCAGGTGCCTCCAGACAGCACCGCAACTCAGGGCAGAGGGGACGCCAGCTCGTACGATATGACCTTTGGCCTCCTGACCACCAGTCCGGATGAGCAGGAGCCTCTTCTTCAGAGGGAGGCACAGCCGGACAACGCCAACAACAACAACAGCAATAACAACGCTGGAGAAGGGGAAGGTGATGGAAAAGGCGAGGCAGGAGAAGGAGGGGAGAACACTGAGGCTGCCGGGCCGGCCGGGGACCCACAACAATCAACAGCAACAGAGTCCTCAGCAGCGCCCCTTCCGTGCCCTGCTCCATCACTGGTGGCCCCTCAAATAGAACCTCGTACCAAGGCTGAGCCCCGGGCCCAGCAACAGGATGCTCCTCAAGGAGAGGCTCTGCTGCGGCAGAATCGAGTACGAAGACCTGAGAGACCCAACTCACTAGATTTATCCATCACCACACTGCCTCTACTCGGTGAGTATATAACATGGTTTCATTCCTTAATTATAATAGCTGTCAAAAACAAACACTCCTGTATTTACCCTATTTAATTATAGAACAAGAGAAATTGTTTTAATTATTAAATGAACAAATGCTGAGAGTTTCCTTTTTCTTTGTTAATTTTATTCTTCTATAAAGTTATCATTTCACTGATAACTTCAGAGCCTACTTTTAATGGCTGCAACAAATAATCCCATAACCATTGGATTGTACTCATAATAAATGGATTAATGAGCAAAGAAGTGTTTCACATTATACACAAATTAAAAATGCTAAGATACTTTTCCCAATTTTAAGCCGATTATGTATCCTATCAAAAACAACTGTAGCAGCTTTAAAAGAAACAAAATAATGGGCATATAATAGCAGACAATAACAGGATATTTTTCACTTTTTACTGCAGATTTACTAAATTCTCACCCATAACAGAATAGCAATAGCATTGCTGTTCCAGGGAAGGTCAGTTTTACACAGCGTGGAGAAGTCATCCTTTTAGTCATTTTTAGACATTTTTGTGTAATTTAAAAGAACTGTACAGATGGTCTCAGCATGCTAATTGTGACTTTATTCCTTTTAGCTCTGCTCTTTGCTCTATTCGTCATGTTGTTTTTAAATGGAGAATCAAACCTAGTACAGAAGTCACTGGGCTTTGTATCCCACCCTGATATTCACTATGAACAGTGATTACAAATTGCTTATCAAATATTCCTTTCAAAAAAGAGTCCTTTGGACTTTTACTGACAAGTACAAATATTTCAGTTTCTCTCTTTAAAACACACACACACACACACACACACACAGAGTTCCTGAGACATGCTATTCACGTATACACAGGTCCCTAGACATTTGCATACACCATGATATAACACTGCCATATGGACCCTTCACAAGGGACCCCTACTGTCAAGAGGCTGTGTTTACAGTCTGCTCATAATGTTGGCACAACCAATTTTTCCACAGGAATCATTACGCTTCTGACACTAAATGCTTACCTGTGTTTTCTGAGCAAAATGTATAAAATCAGCTTCCTGTGAATCACAGCATCATATAGTGTCAACATATGTTTAATATTGAAAATATGCATTTAATTAACAGTAAAATACAACTTTTAACAAAATACAGATCATGTTTACATAGTATAATGTGTGAATGGCACCTGCATAAAGGGGCTGATATGACTCTTCAAGACATTTTAACATCTTTGTCTGTGGGGTTTGGCTGCATAGAATAACTCATTAATTATTCGAATAATCAGCCATAACATGAATATCACCTGCCTAACATTGTCTAGGGCGACCTCAGGTGTGCTGTTGAATCTGGTTCCAGAACATTAGCAGCAGTCCTGTAAGGTGGGAGGTGGTGCCTTCATGATTTAGACTAGTCTATGACCCCCTTCTGTTTTCCTTTTACACTCACTGTCTTAGTGACATTATATCTTAGTTTTTCCTACCATAGTTATGCTGATGACGTTCAGTTCATCCTCTCCTTTCCTTCTGGTATCTCTTAGTTCTCAGCCCAGATCTCTGCATGTCAGAATGATATTTCCCCCTTGATGACAGCGCAAAACAAAGTGTCACGCACACCGGGTCACGTGGGGTCGATTGGCACCGGATATGACCCCGCGTAAGGTATAGAAGTGGGAAGCAAGTAACGTATGGCACACAGATGTTGAAGTTACGCGCTGCATGCCAGTCGTGTTCAATTCACCTCATCGCCATGGTACCATGAGTACTTCAGCGTTTCTGAGCGGTTCACACACACACCCTTCCCTAACTCCTACCGGAGCCTTCTAAGAATAAAAAGTGTGGCTTACCAGCTCTCTTGTGCCATCCGCGTTTGGGCTCTTCCACCACGCAACATATTTGGGCAACGAGTCCTTTCATTCCTGTTCCATCCGTGACACCAAGACCTGACTTGGTCCTCACTTTTGGAAATGCTGCCATCACTCCCACATCAAAAGCACGAAATTTGGGTTTTCTCATTTTCATCTCACATTAACAGTCTGTCCTGAACTTCCAGGTATTTTCTTTCTAATATCAGAAGAATTCGTCCATTCCTCACCACGGATGCCATTCTGACAATGATGGTTTAGTATGCAGCAGCATTAACCAAAGTTCTCCCCCTCCACTCCACTATTGCACTCCACCCCACTTACTGGCTTCATGTGGTGCTCACATTAGATTTAAAAGTTGAAGCCAAAAATGGTCAAGACTGACCTGATCAGACCTACTCACCATCTTAGAGCATCAAGCACAGCCCAGCTTGACGTTTAACACAAACGTCTGATTGGGCCCTGGTGGAGTATTTACTTCTTCTCTGGTAGAATCTTAAGTCTACTAGCAGCTGTAAATTTTAAGTCTGTGCTCACTAGTATGAGGGATATGCTTTCTTCTGGACTACAGAGCACAGATGTGTGTCCCTCTGGATAAACGTGTCTCCCAAATGATGTAAAAATGGATGTAGTTTGTCCGCCACATGACACAGGCCTTGTCAACCTGTCACAGACCCATATACTAATTTGTCCTGCTTCCAACACACCAACGTCAAGAACTAAACGTTCACTGTCTAATATATCCCATTCATCGACAGGTGCCATTGTAATGGAATAATCAATGCTATTCACTTCACCTGTGAGAAGTTTTAATGCTTTGACATATTGGTGAATACAACATTTGAAATGATAAACAAGTATTACAATAATTCCTTTGGCCCAATTCTATTTCAAACATAAAACACTTATCATGTCTTATCAGATTTACAATAAAAGAAGAAAAGTACCTAGCATAGCAACACTCATACAACATTTATACAGTTTTACATCACAGACCATTGTTGTGGGGGCAGACTGTATTAATAATAAATTAGTCTGTGTGTGGTCACTAGGTGGTAGCTGTCAGTCACAGCTGCCCATTAGAATATTTGGACCATGTCTAAATAGGGGCGTGCAATATATATTGTTTACAATAATATCGAAATTGCTGTTTTAACCATGAGGCTGCTGCCATTATCGAGTATTTTTTGCAGTAACTGTGTAAAATAGCAGGACACGTTTTGATCACGGCGTGGCCTTGACAGTTGTAGTGTGCATGTGGCTGCAGGCTGCAGCTAGGCAAACCCACTAACAAACTAGCTGCACTCTCCGTTTCTATAGGTCTGGTAACCACATGTGGGGCATCCTCACTAGCATGGAGAGAGTCTGTGGTTGAGAAAGATGGGTTTGAACACCCAGTTTATACGCTGCTTGGCCGAAAGAATTATAGTACAACAGCTCTGTCTGAACTGTATGAATTTCAGTGACTGAACTCTAAGGGCCCAAATTATGTTGAATGTCAGAATTCAGTTGTTAGTAAAAAACCTACTTAGTTGATTACAGTGTTCACACAGTTATTGTTTTTATGTCAGTTTTAATAAATTTAACAAGACCTGTTTTTCTCGTTGATGTATTGTTGTGTGGTGTTTCTTATGTACCATTTGTAAATGAGAGTAAATATTGTATATAGTACAGAAAGCAGGTACAAAATAAGAACAGTTTTTGAAATTTGTAAAATATCGTCAAATTATTGTTATTGGAAAAATGGCAAAAAATATTGTGATATCAATTTTTGTCTATATCGAACACCCCTACATCCAAACAGCTCTCAGATCTGAGAAACTTTTGTTTTATTGTTTCTGTTCTGTTCTTTTTGTTTAAACAAACCAGTCACCTAATAATCCATTTCCTGTTCACTTCACCACACAGGAGGCCAGTTGCACTGTGACGGGCAGGAGGGATCGGGAGACAAAATAAAAAAACGGGTGAAGACACCATATGCCCTAAAGAAGTGGCGCCCTGCCACCTGGGTCATCACCACGGACACACTGGACGCTGAAGTGAACAATAACAGTGGCACTGGAGGTCAGAACCCAGGCCAGGCCGGCACCAGCAGACCCAAATCAGCCCCCAACGTCTACCTGGGCGGCCGCGGGGGGATGACCTCCAGCTTCACCTCCGACCCAAGTGACTGCTTCTGAATTTTCATCCTTTTTCGACTTATATGGACTTCTGTTACAGGATTTCTGCAAATTAGCGTTCCAGGATACCATTGTGCGTCTGGATGCCACCCTGGACTGATCTGGTGTCCCCTCATAGCTGCAGGGCTTGTATAACTGGATGGAATTACGAAGGGTTTGGCTAAAATCAAAAGTACTGAAAAAGTATTCGTTATCAAGTGAGCCCATCTGTGCATCAGTCCTTTAGCATCACTTCTGCTTCTTTAACGTCCATCCTTGAAATCTTTTATGCTCCTTTTTGTGCACTTTTTAAATATAGGAATCATAAATCTTAACTTTCTTTTGACCCTAATATTTAAAAAAAATCTGTGTTTGTTACATATTGTAATTAATTAGTGTAAAAGAGCACATAGTGGTATAAAATACACAATCTTGTCTGAAAGACACGAGGTGGCAAAGCTTTACTGGTCGGCAGTGCAGTTTGTCTATTAACTAGCACTTGTAGTGAGCTGGAGAGCTGTCCAGCACTCAACTCTTCTACTTTACAATAACTCTAAATATGACAATATAGTCTACAATGAGCTATGAACTTTTTTATTATGACTGCATTAATATAGTGTTAATGATGTATGGCTGCGTATATATGTGTGAGTGAACAGAAAACATTTTCAGAGGTTTAAAAAAATCAAAGCGCCAATTATGGGAGCAATCTGACAAGACCTCTGAGGAGAGGATTTTGCTGACGGTCTACAAGAGAGTAACTCTGAAACTGCAATGAGACAGTTCTGAAACACTGGTGCTGATCAAACAACAATCACAGTTAACTCTTCTCTCTGAGCACTGGATTAACCATGTGCTATATTTGTATGCTTTGTATGTATAATGACTCTTTGCACTGTATCAAACGTTCTTGAACCTTGATAGCTTGTTTGATAACATGATATGGACCTTTTAGATGTTATGTGTGTGTGTGTGTGTGTGTGTGTGTATGTATCAATAGCACAGGCTCTTGAATTCACATAAAATGAATTCAGATATTTAGAAAATGGCATTTGTTTCCCAGGATGAACACAAAGGCACTGAATTTTTGCCCTCCTCGTGCCTTTTTTCCCACTATCAAAAAATAAGCAACAAAGTCATATCCTGTTTTTGGTGAATAAGGCACAAAACTATGCTTTTGAAGACAACATTAGCCTCTTTATAACTTAACTGAACTGGGCCAGTTCCTTTTGTAGGCTGCTACTTTCTTTGCATATTTTACTTTGTGATATGAGTTTCTGCAATAAACACAACACTGTGATATAATTAGACTGGCAGGAGCCTGATATTGCACCATATGTGGTCATCTAGATTGTTGAAAGGTCAATCGTGTTTGAAATCGCTCTGTTTATGGTAGCTACATCAAAGTAAGCCAATTAGTAGTCGTCACGCACCCCCCTCCCAATGAAATTCTGGCTATGCCACTGATGTGTGTGGTCAGATACTGTTCATTGTCTTATGTGTAGTGTGTGTGAATGTCTTTGTGAGTTACATGTCCTTACATGTTTGTGTACATGTGGGTAAGAACTGTATGGTCTACAGTTATCGGGCCACATGGAAAAGACAAAGGCCAAAGCTAAATCCAACAATAGACTCTGAACAGGCACAAAGTGCCCTTTTTGCAGCTGCACTACAGTATGTATGCATAGACACAAGCTAAACAGCTCTGAACTCAAGTAACAGCCATTACAGCATAGCCACACTGGCACAGACACTGTCGACCTTTATTGGTGTTACCAGCTATTCTCCTGGCCGACTGTTGCATGTATTAAATGCATTTTTCAAGAGCACAAGACGAACTCGATTTGACCTGGCAAGTTCATGCATTTAAATAAGTCTGTGTTTTTTTTTTCTATGTAGGTCTGCTATTCAGTGTAAGTGCAGTGGTTATACTGGTGAGTCATTCCAGCGCCCCCCTCTGCCAGGTCATGGGAATGCTGCGTGGTTGTACACTTCAGAATTTGTGATTTGTAAACTGATTGCAACCCTGTATTGTTACTAGCTGCATTTTAATAAATAATGCTTTGCAATTGGATCATTTCTCTTTTGCATAGTATATATATATATATATATATGTGTGTGTGTGTGTGTGTGTGTGTGTGTGTGTGTGTGTGTGTGTGTGTGTGGTCAAGCCTTATTTAGGCCCTTATTTAACCTTTTTTTCTTGCATGTTCTCCCCAATGCCATTTTAATGTGTTTACATACTATATCTTTATATATGTGACTATGTGTCTTCTGTTTATTCCTTTAGAATGGTGTAAAGCAGTCCACTCATAAACTCTCACTTAAACAAGAATGGTTTGCCCAAAAGTATTGAGATGCCTGACCGTTACACCAACATGGACTTTGCATTAACATAGGTAGATATAGAGTGCGTATGTTATTTCACTCATCACCTCATAAGATTTTACACCCAGCTTGCTGGATGTAGCAGAACAGCAGGGCTGAGTGTTGAAGAGAGCTGCTGAAGGTTAACAACAGCAGTACCACTGTATGATCACTAGTCGTCACAACATTGCTGATCGTGGAGCATGGGGTCTTGGCGATGTAAATTAGTGGAACAGTGATCGTCTAAAACCTAATGGCTAATCCTGGTGAAAAAGCCCAAGAAGCCGTACGACAAATCACTTACTTATAGCCAAAGTGTCAGAGATTCTGAAATGTCATGAGTTTACATAACATCTACATTTGTAAACAAAACCACAAGAGTTTCGAACCACTCCACATTTTTGCTCTATCCAAGATACCACGCGTCTAAAGAACACACACGGCAATAGGCTGCGAGATGGTTGGAGCAAAAATCTGGACTGGGTCATGTGAGGACTGGATTGGGAGAACGCTGGCACTACCTCAGTCTGTGGTCCTGAGTTCCACAGCGGGCTCGGAGACGCAGGGCTGGGGTGATGTGCGGGCGGAGACGGCGGAGCCGTGTGCCCGGGAGTCTCTCGGATTCTCCCCGGGGAAGTGAGGGTGTGATGCGGTAGGAGAACGGGCTCGTATCGCCAGGCAGCGAGGAAACACACACAGAGGTGACTTTCACGGCTGCCGGGACGCGTCGCTGCGTCTGGCCATGAAGGAGGATCTTCTGAGTTACTGCGTGATGGCAACGCGCTCTTAAAGTTCTCCTCGTCTTCAGAGCTGGCTCGCTGCGATGGCCTCGGCTCCGGGGACTCAGCACGAGACGAGGAAATTCACGCGTGGGCTGAGCAAACCGGGCACCGCCGCGGAGCTCCGGCAGAGCGTCTCGGAGGTGGTGAGAACCTCCGTACTCGTGGTGAGTGCGTCCTCTACCTGCACTTCTGTCAGGACAGTTAATTCTGTAATCTTATAAAGTATAGTATCTGTCGACACATTCTTTATTCATTATAATAATGATTCATTTTTAACCAGAGTGGTAACTTTTTCACGCTTGTGCAGCCCGTTCAAATGTAGGGCGACCCTGGCTGGAAAGCAGGCTGAAAATTAGGACACCGAGCCTGTCATTATAATTCTGAACTGCTCACGTTTGCACCACCTTTACAGTGTCTAAGTTCGATTTCTTTGTTTATAAGTGAAGATAAAAGGGAAGTGACACCTGCAGGGAGGAGGAGGGCTAGCGGGAGCGGGGAATGGAAAATTGAAATAAACTCGACTGGACTTCAGAGCAAAAGTACAAGAGGGACTTTAATGACCTTGCATTCAAATACATAGACTCCAGTATGGAATTGGTTCCCTTTGCAGCTATAACAGCTTCCACTCTTCTTGGAAGGTTTTCCACAAGATATTGGAATTTCTGTGGGGATTTGTGCCCATTCATTCTGTAGAGCATTTGTGAGGTCAGGCACTGATGTTGGACAAGAAGACCTGGCTCACAATCTCCGTTCCAGTTCATCCCAAAGGTGTTGGTTGGGATTTAGGGTGGGGCTCTTTGCGGCCAGACAAGTTCTTCCACAGCAAACTCATCCAACCATGTCTTTTTGGAGCTCGCTTTGTGCACTGGGACACAGACATGCTGGAATAGAAAAGAATCTGCCCCAAACTGTGTCCACAAAGTTGGCATTGTTAAAAATGTCTTGGTCTGATGAAGCATTAAGATCGTGCTTCACTGAAAGTTAAGGAGCCCAGCACAAACCCTGAAAATCAGGTGTGTCCCAATACTTTTGTCCATATAAAGTACATGAAGAGCAAGTGTGTAGTAGAGAACACCAAGTAAAAGCACACATGGTAAATTGATTAATGGCTTTAATAAATGTAAAAAAGGGGGGAAAGGGTTTACTATATCATTTTAAATCATATGGGACCAGTGTCTCGGAACCAGATTAAACCTAAGCCTTAAAACATTTCAGATTCAAAACTACAGAAGTTACATTACAACTACATTACAATTATATTTAGGGTCACTAAGCTCAGCTTGTTTTATTATGTGGATCCTGATTAGAGATGGGTAATAAGAAAAGATTTATGAATATCTTGATCAGGTCTGTCACATTACAGTGTGCTTTTCTGAGCATAACTTTAAATTGTCTGTACTTGAAGAATGCTTAACATATATATATTTGCATATGTTTGCATAATTTCTTCTTTTAACTAGAACAGAGCAGTTTGTGAAAGGTTGTTTACATTTTTATTAATAGGTTTTGATTGCTTTTTGTACACTAAAGGCTCATCTTGTCGGTTTCCACTTATAAAAAACATTTTATTTTAGTTTGGTGCACGGACTGTATATTGAACATGGCTTGAAGTATCATGTTAGATTTGTGCTTGATTGCACACTCCTAATCCTGACATTTGCTTGTCTATTCAGACTAAAAGAGAATCATGAAATTTTAGGTACCAGGGTGATTGTCCGTCTCTTCATCACTTACCAAGTCATGAGCTGCAGACTTTGGAATGGGTTGGACCATCAGAAAGTTTTCACTGAGACTAAGCTGTGTGTGTGTGTGTGTGTGCGCATTGGAATCAGGTGAAAGAGGAAAATGAGACCCTCTGGTGAAGTAATTATGCCATTATACCGAACCCACCGCTTCTCTTGGAGATTTCAGATTGCATTACTTCATCTTGGAGATCGGGAAATGGTGGCGTGGAAACTTAGATCATTAGGATGTCTGTTTGCTGATTACCTGCCTCTGAAATAATGGGAAATTCCATTTCGAACGGTGATGGTGCCGTAAAAACCGTCATAAGTCTGAAACTAGGCTTGCGGCTCTCATTTGATCCTCCTGGAATTGTTTCTTGTGGTCAGCAGTAGTTTGACCTAGTCATAAGAAAAGAGAGGGCAGTGAATTGCTTGCTCATATCTTGGATGAGCTTACAGTGATGATCTCTCCAGCAGAACCGCAGGACGTTAGTTTGACGTGTTACTTTTGTGAATTTTCTCACTTCACATAAAACCTTGCATTTTCGCTGCACTGTGTGCCGGCCTGAGTGCTGTGCTGCTTTTGTTCAATGAGTCAGTAAATGATTTTAGTGCATTAGGCACTGAACTAATGTCACCATGGATACCTGGAGGTCAGGGATTAGAATCTGAATTTGCGTATTTGACATCAGTTAAGCTTTGCATCTCATGCCCGAACAGTTTTGAAAGCTGGCATAAGGTGCACGGAAATGCGCTTGTTTTACAAAAGGAACCAGTCAGCCCTTCTCATTAGTGACTTCAGCTACTTCACTTTGCACACACTGCAGACACAGATGTTCAGTTCTGCACACATCGCTTGCAAAGTCTGTGAAGAAAAGCATTGCCAGAACTCTCTGGAGCATAAGGCCACCATGACCAATGCGAGGTGTCAGCTAGAGGGCTATTACTTTTACAAAATCTCCTAGAGACTCTCCAGAGAGTAAGTTAGAATAAAACTACTGTAATCTCCACACCAGTATTCCAACATCTAGTGTCAAGGCTTTTATTGTAGCAGAGAGAAGACATACTCCAGCGAAGATCTGATTTTACTGAAGAAGCATTGGATGAGCAGGTGTGCACAAAGCTCCTGTACATGTAGTGTGTACAGACGGACACATAATATTAAATTCACATTAACATAAGTGCAATATTTCAACATCTGATAGGGCATCTCAGTGGTGGTGGCCAAGCGGGTAGGGTACTTGCTTCTGGACCAAGAGGTCATGGGTTTGAATCCTTTCTTTTAGCACCATTACGGAGCTCCTGAGCAAAACCCTTAACCCTAAGTTGCTCCATGGAGACTGCCGCCTGTGGTTAGGGATTGGAAGTCACTTTGGATAAAACCATCTGCTACATGCAATGAATGTAAATGCTGGTGTCATAATTCAAATCATGACAGCAGTAAATACTAAATGGAGTATTAGTAAAGGAAAATTTGTTTTAGCAACAGACGGCCTTTCTGCTTTCCAGTTCTTTTAAAAAACTACTGTTCATAGGAGTGGAGGATAGTGAGAAAATGTGTATTTCTCTTTTATTGTTGGTGATGAACCAAAACAGATTTTCTCTTAGTTTGTGTGTGGGTGTGTTTTTCTTTTTATCTGCATATGTGTTTATCTGTGTGTGGCACAAGAGAATTTGGGCCATATTCAGCTGGCACAGATTTAAATGCACCACATTGCATTAGACTTTTATATCAGATATATTTCTATCTGCTATATACAGTTAAGCCTGCACTGAATGCTCTACACAGTGGAATTAGTGCACTGAAGCACTACCTGGGCATCGCAGTCACTTGTGCCTGTTGAGCGGTGGTGTGGAGGCCCATGGCTGTACTGACACACACACAGTCTCTGGTCCTGACAGCAGGGACTTGAATGTGTCATAGAATCAATATGCTTGCGTTGCAGTTCAATTAACAGCCTTTAATACCCAGCGGCTATGTAGCTGTCTACTGGTCAGGGAGTTCATACTGAAACAGGGGTGTGGTATGGCATGGGTGTGTGTGTGTGTGTGTTACCCGTTCATCTGTCTCAGTGTTTAAACTGTAACACATATCAAAGAAGCTGGTGCTAGATTCGATTACCTTCCTCAATTGAGTCCTTGTGTCCAAGGCTGCAGTCCAGCCATGCTGCACTTTAACTGTAAGCCTGTACATGTGCATGCTGTCAGACACCTGATACCTCTGTGAGGTCTTCCTGACAGTCTGGAAATTTAAGCTGTTATTCCCAGCGACAAGGACGGTTAAATCCAAAATTACTCTCTTGGACTGAACTATAATTCCCAAAATACATATTAAATAAACAGTATTTAATCTAAATTGAACCGTCAGCTGTTAGGTCTCCCTGACAATATGGAAATTTAAACAGTCATTCCCAGAATAATACTGACAAGGACAGTTAAATCCAAGATTATTATCTCTGCTTGAACTATACAAACAGAAAACAGGTTGAACTAACAATATTTAATTATATTTGAACAATCAGGTCTTCAAGTTTTTTTAATTGAGGATTTTGTGCTATAAAAGTAAAAAAAAGACAAAACTATAAAATAAAGTCTGGTTTTCAAAATGTAATAAAATGCAATCATTTAATGTCTTAGCATTTAGCTTTAAAAATCTATTTATAGCTCTGTATAGACCAATGAAAGCCTATACTAAGAGCGTAATGGAGTGAAGTCCAAGTAGAGATGGCACCCATCAGTGTCCGGCTCATATCTTGTTTCAGTGCTTTATTGTTTTATGCGGTTCATGCCCATTATGACTTTAGCACTGTAGCCTCATTAGCTTGTTGCAGTGTGGATACAGAACTTGTAGGGAAGCAGGAGACGCCTGCTGATTAGATAGCTGAATTCATTCATTATGGATGAGGGCAGCTTGGGTGTCTACTCTATTTTTAAACCTGCTTTGTCCTGTGGGCCGGATAAAGGACACCTGGAGGTGCTCTCCAAACCCTCAAAAGACCAACTGATCTCTATATTCTAATGCAGTTCAAGAGATCCAGTAGGCCTGAGTGTCTAATGGCTTTTTAGTAATTTGTTGCGATTAAGTCGACCTTTCTTAAGATCTTCTGACTAATCCTGTCTGGAGTTTGAAATGAGTTTGAAATGAGTTTGAATTGGGAACAGATGCCTCTTCTGTGTGTTATGTAACTGTCACAAGTACTGTCCTGATCAAAATGACTTTTACTGTATTAAAATTAAAATGACTTCATTTAAACTGGCCTTGATGAAAGTGCTCTCTAAATTCTTGCTGATCTTTTTAAGGGCCTCATCCTTTACCTTTTTCCAAGTATTTTGGCATCTTTGAAAGAATCTGCATAGGGCGTTGTTTTTTTATAAAACTGAAACTGGGGGAGTGACGGCAAGTGTTTTGCTCCAGAAAGTGCTTTCAAGAATGTTCTTTCTTAATGAAAGACATTTGTTGGGAATACACTTTGCACTTAAAAGAAGTGTCATCGCTATATTATGATGAATTCCTTAAATTTAAATTAATGCTGCCTTTATTTAGGGGTGTCACAACTACTCAATTAAAATCAGTTCTTTGATTCAAATAATACATTTACATTGTCCATGAATTTGTTGGTCATTAAGTCTGGGGCGAAATCAGGAACTCATATTGCTTTTATGGGCATCACTGAATATCCAGCTGGGCGAAATGGCTTATAAATAATATTACAGTAATTTAAGGCTTCATTGCTATGTCTGATATGTTAATAATTTGACATCTCTTCTAAAGCACTTCATAAACTCTTGATTTAACCTTTTTTGATGCGTTAAATCAGACCAGTGTGATTATTTAAATAGTCCCTGCAACAACTCCCACCAATATTCAATCATTATCTCAGTTTATTTAGTATTAGTAAGCATGTGGGTAGAGAGCGTTATTTCAACATTTCTTTTGTGTACGAGTGTTTGTTTTCGTTGCGGTGCGCTGCTACCCAAACCAGCAGGATCTCACAGAAGTGCACATGTTTATAGTTACAATTTCCATACGAGGTACGTTTTGCTTTTATATGTGAGTAGTCAGTAAGTAAATAGACAGCTTACTTGAGGATTATCAATATAATCTATAGTGGCAGCCCAATTAGAAAGTTTTTTTTTAAATAAAGATATTGTACCAAAAAAATGTATGTGGAATTTTGGAATGTAACTCATTTGAATAATATGCCATTTGGAACTTTTATATAGTTCTTGATCCACAGTTATATAGATCTGCAGTGAACCAGTCTGCCGTTCTCTAATAGAGTTACAGTGGAAGCGGGTGATAACAACAGCCTAATGGGGCTGCATCAGTCTTCATTAACTCTCAGCACACCCTCCTTCTCCAACCAGGCCACTGTAATGGGACAGCAGTGATGTTGAACAGGGCGCTTCCACTGGTGTGCATGTAAGGAGGAACAGGGTGCTCTTCGCGAGTGAGCAGGCCTGCGCTATATTAAGTGCGATAGTGTATAAACAGTGCAATTACAGGATAAGTGTGTCACTGATGGCTGGAGGAGATGCGTGAAGGTTCGGAAGTAAAAGACACAGTATTCCTAAGTAGGTTGCATTTTGTACACAGTGCCAGTGGCTACAATAAAAGTGCGTGCTCTGAGTCTTATTAAACATTCTTTTCTCTGTTTTGTGTCTTTTGCTTTTCGCATGTGAACGGTTTGAAGCGTGAGCTTTGAAGATATTTTTCTTGGTCCTCACGTCACGTTTTGATTTTGCCAAGCTCAAAAAAATGTCATCATCCTTTTATGTAACGCTGAGGGGTATCGTCATGGAACTGGAGGATTGTTTCCGTAGCACAGTTTCCATAATCCTACGCTGCTGCCAGTTACTCCATTAACAACTTAACAGCTAGGCTCTGGAAAATGTCTTTCAAACAGACACTTTAGAAAGAAGAATGAATCCTCCCTTTCCGTCCAGGGGAAAGTGGGAGAGTGATACCTGGATGCCCTTCAGCGCAGAATTCAGCTAAACTCTTTCAGTAGCTGATGAACTGATGTGTTGTTTGGATGACTCGGTTATGGATCTTGCTATTTTTTGGTAAGGCTGTAGAAACATGTGTCTTTAAGAGACTGTGAGATGGCTGCAAGATCTCTTCAGCCAGCCACTGGAAAATCCATCAAAGCTCTTTTTTATTGTGGAAATTTGTCTGCCGTCCATCCTGACACTTTTAATATGGATATGGAAAGATTTGACTCTAGTTTTGGTAGAAAGCTTTTCATTTTCTTTCCCTACCCCTCAGCCTTATAGACACACACACACACACACACACACACAGAAATGAGTTGCACTGATGTGTGTGAAAGGTCAGGGGTTACAGTTAGAGCCAGACTTTAGTCTGAAAGATGACACTCCACTCATGTGGTCAGTTAGTGAGGCCTTCATTCACTGGATTGCTGAGGGAGGTGGAGAGTGTGCACAGATGTTTGTAGTGAATATTTTTAGCAGGCTGCACAACTCAGTAGATGGACATTAGGTTAAAAGAAGTGCAAGGAACTGATTGCAACAGAAACGTAGTGGCAGTCATCTTGGTTAAGGGTACCACCTCAGTAAATGTGTTTTTGGTTAAATGCTTAATCTTACACTGAAAATGTGAAAGAAATCTTACCTTAAACCTCTAAACCTCTGAGCAACGTTTTACAGACCTTTTACAAATTTTGGGGGCATTTTCAGTTCTCTAATGCGTTCTTCAGTGTTCTTCATATTTACCTTTAACCACAATCTTCGTTTTAGATTCCGAGTATGCCTGTTTTCCTTTCATCTGTTTTACAGGGAGCATTATAAGATGATGAGAGTTTTACTGTTCCACTGAGGGATAACCAGGTTCATATTTCACACTTATCCAAGTTCAATGAACTCAGACAGACTAATGTAAGAGATCTTGGCCGATTATTTGATCGAGTTGTACTAATCAGTTTACTAATACTTATAGATATCCTGTATCAATAGTTAACTTCTGTACTAATAGTCTTCCTAGAGGATGTAAATCAGCTCAACCCATTTGAGATCCTGCTAATTTTGTTTCATTTCCACTCCAGCAACAATATATTTTTTATTAGCTTCTCAAAATAATAATAACATAAATGGAGGTACTTCGCTCATGATATTTTTTTCATGATAAGAAGTGGTACTAATATGTTTCTTTACACTCATTTACTATACATTTTAATCGGATGACTTTCTGCAAGTCAGCAAAGAAGGAGAATCTACAAAGCTGAAGTTTGAATTTTGTGTTCCACCTTAAATGTACCAGCAGTGAGAAAAGCTGGATATTTCCAGAGAGTGATCCGTGCAGCAGAACGCTGCTGCAGGACTGTTCTCCCTTCCCTACAGGAC
>JBBPDB010150791.1:0-14331 GCA_037974465.1 Brachypetersius altus
TTGCTATTTTTTCTGGCTAAGAACTTACTATCATTTAAATTATGTTTACATTTATTTAAGATTTCAAATTATTTAAATATTTTCAGATTTTTTTCAACAATGGTCCATGGTTCAAATGTTTTATGGGAGGCATTAAATGCTCTGTTTAAGTAAATTCTTAAAAAAAAAAACATGTTTGATGGAAATATTGCATTTTTTTTTCTGCATAGACTAGTCAGAGTCTGGAGTCTGTTAGCAGCAAATCCAAAGCAGAAAAACATTAACACTGTAAAGCTTTTTCTCACTTATCGAATGCGATATCGCCATAGCAACACTCAACAACATTATCGCATATCGCATGGTTTCCTGATATCGCGCAGCCCTAGTTTTCAGCCAGTACTACCATTGAACCACTGTAAGAAAGGCAGGTAAAAACGATGGATAAATGTGTCATTATTCTGTGACATTTTATTCAGTACTGGAGCAATCCAGATGTTCTGAAAGAAGGTCTCCTGCATGCAGAACTTCCAACTGAATATTCCTGAATAGTTTAATTAGTAATGATCTGTGATCTGCCGCTGCACCCACCCCTCGTCCTAAACACTTCTAAAGGACAGTATTCATAAAGTAACGACACGTACATAAAGCTTTGATGACAACTGACATAAACGTACGTAAACATACATAAAAGCTTTTCCAACAAGCGTCAGTTGTCATTATGACTGCTTCTGTCAATTCTGGGGTCATTTTACTTCAGAGAAATCTCAGGCTGTCACTGTCGTGGCGAGGACTGCTGCAATCATGTTTCTGCACACAGCTTTTTTAAACATCTGGTCGAACAGTGAGGTATTAGAGAAAAGACTTTAAACACGCCACGGTTTCAAACAATGGTAGGAACACAACTGCCCATTCCAAAAAAGTGTTCCAGCATTAAAGGCATTTTGGTCCTCTTTGAATTTTGACCCCTACAGCATCAAAGTCTGATAGAAAAATGCTCTTTGCCCCTTTGAGTGAACTCAGCTGAACCTTCATGTATCCATCAACCAAGTTAACCGTCAACAGCCGTTTAACTAGCCTTGTGCAGGACCAGGGCATGATTAATATTATTATAAATTGAGAATATACAAATTAAAAATACAAAAGAATTCATTATTTTAAAGTGGTTCCACCATGAAAATAAGCGTAATGGGTCATTTCTGCCGATGCATTCTCGCTGTGTTGCTGTATGCTAATTAGGCTTGTCTTGCTAGCTGTGGCCAGCAGGGACTGTGTGGATGTTTGTGTGGGGGTGGATACGGGCCTGCAAGTCCCATTATTACCAGCTTTAGATTAAGTTCTGCAAAATAAGATGATCTGAAAGCGAGGGGGTGGGACGGAGTGGAACTCTGGGACAAACGCTACCGAACACTGCCGCGAATGCATTCCAGCCGCAGGCTATCCCAGTTCCTCTCATGGCAGCGGACAATAACTTTTAGGTCACTTCATAATGATGAATGAACGAGAGCGGACCGGGTGCAATTAGACAGACCTCGGTTAGGGACCCGGCCGCGTGCCTCTGAGCGTGTTTGCTGTCTGTGAACGGTGCCGTCGTGATTCGGCCGATATGCCAAAAGAGAACAGATTTTGTACTGAAGGGTATGACGTGGGAACCCATGCGTGAACTCTGGAGGAGGGAGAGAAGGAGAGAGAGAGAGAGAGAGAGAGAGAGAGAGAGACAGAGGGAGGTAGTGCTGATGATGACAAAGCAGAAACGGCAGAGGAGGGAGAGTTCCACAGCACAAGAAAAGGAGAAAGAAACCTAGATAACCTGCGTGCAGCAAAGAGAGGGATAGTTAGAACGCAAGAAAAGAGGGAGAAAATGAAGGAGTGCGGTTCTCTGGGGATGCGGTGAGCCTTGTGCGTATTTTGCAGGGACGGGCCTTGTGTGGAGGAACGCATGGGATTTCTGCTGTGAGCCACAGAGACACTATAAATAAACAGAGCTGAACAGAATGCCACACACACACACACACACACACACACACACAGATCTGGAACAAGGGATTCAGATTCATCACAGCCACGACATTTCCCACATGACTCCTGCTCACAGCCCTCCTCCATGACTTGCTCCATGTTTACCAGCCTTTCATCCTGAACTCCACACTGCGAGGGACACACGGTAAGAAGAGGCGCCAGGGCGCATGTCGTGGTTTCTATCAGAAGTAAACAATCACACACGGACCGTTCGGCTTAAACCTGCCGGGACTCCAGAAACGCAGACAATTGCGGGCTGCTAAGTATAGCCCTGGTGCACCTGCGTCTCAGAGTGTGATTCAGAGAGCTTCTCTTGCAGATTTGCTTACGCATTTCAGATCAAACCCACTGACCCTCATGAGCACAATAAGCTTTTGCGTCACAGGCGAGCGGCTTGTCCTGGGTGTGACTTGAGCGCGCAGCAACCGTCGGCGGTTCCCATATGTGTTTACAGTACTAATGACATTATGACGCAACATTATCGCTCATGTGTGTGGCATAATATTCTCAGGCCACAGACCACAGAGATGACACTTTACCTTAACCACCGCAGACTGTGTGCATATTAAAACCCTTATTGCTCCATTCTGGGCTCAGGGGAGAAATAAATGTGTGATGTATTGCAAAGACCATTTTTACTTTAACTTTTTTAATGTTTTTTAAAAAATTGACACACAAACACTACGTTAAAGAGCCTGATTGAAAAGCTAAGCTATGGAAAGCCCAAAGCTTTAATTAAAATGTACTTTTAAAGAGGTTTAAAACAATTAAATTGCATTTATGAAACTTTTTAATATGTACAGACACAGCCCCACGTAATATGCTTTATTCATTATACTTATATAATTAAAAAGGTATTAAATTATATGTTGTTATCCTTGCTATGCCAGTCCTACAAGGCATGCATCTATTCAGGGCAACTTTCCCCCCCAATGTAAACAATGCAGATGAGTTCATATCTGAGCCCAGCAACAGCAGCAAACATAAAAAAGCAGCTATGCAAACAACCACGCATCCTAAACTAAGACACTATTCATGGGCCATTTGTATCTGACCTTTGATAAATTGATTTCCATAGTAAACAGTGCTAAAGAACTGAGGGAGGCAAAGGCATCAATGTTTCAAAGCACTGTTTAGAAGGCTAAGAAAACAAGGCAGAACTTTATAGCAGTCATTAAGAATATCATGGTTTTAGGGCCACAATGTAACGTTGAAACTCGCGGTGAAAACATTTTATTCTTTAAAATATCCAACAAGAAAATATTTTTTTCATCAGATAAAACTGAGCTGTAAAACTGGGGTTTAATGCTTGTATAAGTAAAGTCATTACATTTCTGTTATAGAGCTGCTAGGAATGATCGGTTTTCAGTTGAGCATTTATTCCAACATTATTTTATGATTACTAGTACATTGCTGTATTGTTGATTGTGTTGTCTCACATCCTATTTAAACTTCTGCTACACTGCTATACTGTCTATTGTTACACTGTTTCTGGCATCCCTTGCACCACCTGTGCAATAATCAAACCCATGATGCAATACAATCCATTCTGGAAGGTTGACATAGTGTCCACACTGTGCTGTTACATTTCATTACCATTTCATATTTCATGTGTCTCTGTGTGTTTCTATTGATTGTGTTGTAACTTGCAATCCTTTGAAGGTTACTATATGTTGCACTGTGGCCCATGGAGAAACACTGTCTAATGTACACTATGTACATGCTCACAGCTTCGGATGACTACGAAGTAACCTTGAACCCTGAACATCATTTGTGGAATTCACAGTGACCCAAATTTGTCATTACTAACCATAGTTACATGTTCCCTATTGGTCTGACATCACTGTAAGGGTGTACCGGTCTAGTCCAGGCCAGAGCACATTTGACTAGTGTGTTAGCTTCATACTGTTCCCGGGCATGATATTCTGAGCTGTGGCCAGGCCTGTATGAGGAACTGGGCTCGGGCATGGCTTAGTTGGACTCAGGCATCTATCGCTAACTGAGCCCGAGTACAAAACTCAAAAGAATACCGAGATATTTGGTCAAATTGGCGACTATCGGCATACCCATGGATGCCAGGAACCACTGAACAATGTTGACAAGCTGAAAAGATTCAGGTTCAGTGCATGAATGGATGCTCTTCATAGATTTGGCAGCTCACCAACTGAAAAGGATAATGCAGTGAATAATGTGATGCCATAAGCGTACTCCGGTCTTAATGTGAACGCTGGTCAGCAGAGGGTGTGGGGAGGGGGCAGAGGCGGACTGGCAATCTGCGCGTTCTGGAAAAGTCCGTCAGCCTGCCTTTCTCCTTTACTGAGAAATCAGTTTACAACAGCAGAGGGCGCTAATAATCATTTATCAGGTGTAAAAGCCATATTTAAAAGCCAACATAGACCTCTCCGCACTCCCCGAACAACGGCCGAGGCATAGACCTCTGCGCACACCACAAGCCCCCACCCTGAACGACGCCCGAGATGTAGACCTCTGTGTGCATCAACCACCCTTTTACATATGAGATATGGGGCAACTGGTGGCCTAGTGGTTAGGGCATTCGCCCTAAAATCAGAAAGTCAATTTCGATTTCCAAGACCGCTAGGTACCGTCCCCACACTCCGCTCCGTGGCGCCGCGTTCCTGCTGCCCCCTGCTTCACTTGGTGAATGGTGTCATGGCTGATGGCCGTTAGAGGCCACTATTTTTCAGTTTTTCCCCTGTTCTGTTTTTGTGCGCATTTTTGGACTTTTATTTTGATACCTGTTTTGTGTCACGTGTTCTCCTTTGTTCAGCTGTGTCTTGTTTGCCCCTCATTTAGTCTTGTATATAGTCTGTGTGTTTTCAGTTCTCCTTATGTCTCCATCGCCTCACACATGCCTTATCCTTATCTGTATCCTGTATGTTTGTCTCTGCTTTATTCTGGAAGACCATCGTGTCTGTTTTGTTTGTTTTTCCTTTTGTTTAATAAACTCACAGCATGGAGTCGAGCCTATCTGCCTGCTTTGTTCAAAGAGGTAAATCACGAGGGCCCAGGCAACCAGGCCTCGTGACAAATGGGTTAAATGCAGAGGAAGTATTTCGTGCTGTTCACACCGTGTGCTGTGGCGTGTTCACGTATGACAGAATGATCACTTTCACTTAAAATATACAGCTAGTGGAGAAAGTTCAGAGGCATTTATAGTCCCAGTATGCCCCTGGGAGAGGGCACACGTGTGCTCGGGCCATGGTACAAGGTAACCAGGCCTTGTGTTAGCATTCTCTAATATCTATCTATAATATGAGCATGCCCAGTCCACCCGACTTTATTTAACATAAGCGCCGAACAACTGAAAGCTACTCCAGACCTGCACTATCCGCGATTGGTTCGGATGCAAGCTCTTAGAAAACAGCATTATCTCTCGCACAAAGTTTTAGGGGGCACTTTCTGGAGCAGCACATATAAGATGACAGCTTTATGACACCAAAACCAACATGCTGTAAAACCCATGGTCATCACAGTCTGTGTCTGTGTAGAAGCACAGAAGAAAGATGCAGTAATTGTAGCACTACTGCAGCTGGAGTGTTCGGTGGAAATGACATTTTGTCAGCTCCATAAAGCTTAGAAGGTTTTTTTGGACTCTTTCCTTGTGGTCTGCTTCGTACAAATGTACGAGTTTGTGCGCTAAAATGCTGCCATCTCTCTTTATCACTTAGAATTATGCATATGATCACCGAAATGAAATCATGAATGAATTTAATTTGCTTCTTTTTAAATGATAATACAGACTGGAGAAGGGAAATTTGCCTAATGCTTACATTCGTCCCATTTTTACCATAAACCCAAAATTTGAGAAAAGCAACTTAATGGAAGGGTCATGTGACTTTGTGGTTACGTCAGCATGGGTAGAAGCACTTTACTTTGGCCCAGTTTGTAGCATTACGATCTTAGAATATGCTCAAGGCTGTTGCCTGTGTATACACATAATTAATGTGAACATACAAATGTGCTTTAAAGACCAGCATTCATTTAATTATTGCACTCGTGTTGGCCATCGCTGATGCACTGCTGACACTGTATGATGACATCTGTGCTGATATCTGTGAAATGCTTATATGTCAGATATGCATCTGTTCCAGATAATTGAGTTTACATATCTCAGAAAAAATCAGATCCGTCACATTTGCCCAGCAAATAGTTTTTAATTAGACATAATGACACAGCAGTAATGAGGAATTATCTTTAATGTGGGAGGGAGTTTCTGCCAGAGCTAAACGGATTGTTTTTTATTATTTTAACTGAGATTTTTTTGTTGTTGAAAGTTTTGGCACCGGAGTAAAGATTTAAAGAGTTGAACATGGAACGTCACTAAGAGTGCACCTGCGCCTGACAGACCGAGAAATCTGCTATGCGTGCCAGGATCCTTCGCGGTGGTGCGACACCTGCAATATTCATCGTGCTCTTTTCGTGATGTTAATATTTGATGTTTTCCTAAGCTCTTGACAAGGTAATGCTCAGGAGTTGCTTAGCAGAATTATGTTTTAAGTTGCACTGAATAATACACACAGTCATTAACATTTCACCATGCTTCCCTTTGTGGGCTAATGCGCCATCTTCATAAGTCGCCATGTTTATGAAGGTCAGATCCATGCCAACACCTGGCTATCCGGCCCAATCGCGTGTGTAATTCCATTTACTTCGCTAAAATATAAATCTACGGTTCCATCCCTCATCCCCGTATTTCATTAGAACTCAGTGGGGGGGGGGGGGGGACCTATGAGATACCGAGGATTAAACGACATGCTAACTGGGTTCTAATGGGAAAACATTAATGTCATAGTAAAAAGATTTGTAGATAAAGTGACGGAGTGGAAAGAGTCCTGCCATAATCTATGAAGCATTGCTTGCCATATTGTTCAAAGAGACAGTTGAGGGCATTGCCTATAAAGGTACATTTCCTGCTAATAGAGCTTGGGTGAGCCTGTCAGGGAAGACGCATTGCAAGTCTTCCCATAGAAGTAATGATTCTACTTCATACAATGAATGTGACCTTTTAGTTCATGCGTGTACAACTTTACAATAGGCCGTCAATTAACGTCGACGATCGTGATCAGTCAAAAGTGACGAGAACAATATGAGATTCTACATAATAATGAATGTAACGGAGTTAATTGAATTTCAGGGTGTTCAGTGAAAGACGGGTTTGTCTTATTGCGTAAGACTACAGCGCTTTCATGGGTATCGCTAAGGATATGGTTCAAATGTTAAACTGTTACTGTGCAGACAGTGCGAGTATTCTGCACTTCGCAAGAAATTTACCAAGAATGCTTTAACAAAAAGTTGGAGTTCATTCATTCCTGACCTCTTACAACATACCAGCCTTTTCTTTTGGACTCTAATGCAATGCTTTTTAATGTGGCTGAAAGGTAAAGGAGCACATATATTATATACTATCACCAGGTCTGGATTTAACTTGATGGTTTTAATGACGTCTGCCCCAGAGCAAGATTAGAGGGTTGTTCGTACTAATTTGAGTCCAATTTCTAATAGATGCATAGAATTAAGCACCAAGCCATGCTTGCTCTGCAGACAAACACTGGCAGTACAAGGATTTAGTGACTTTTCATTTATTATCATAGGTTGCTGCTTGTTAAAAAAAGTAATTTCATCACATTCCTTCTCTGCTAGAGCTCTCTTTGTCAACTGTAAGGGCAGCCATTGTGAAAAGGAGGCATAGCTGTAACCCCAGCTCAACTTCTAAGCAGTAAGCTACACTTAGTACCTTCATCTAAGCCAGAAGCAACAATGGTACAATAACTCGCTGGCAGTAAATATATGGATCTGATTTTCATGGTGACCAAAGCAAGCCTTCCCCTTTTTAATCCTCATGAGCAACCCTGCATTATTGCACAAGATCAGGTCCATAAAGAAATAGGTTGTCAATAATAATATACTCCGCTGGTCCCCACAGACCTGACTGTAATCTGGGCATTATTTCCCAACATCAATGCACAACCACATTCATACTCTTGCGGCTGAATAGAAGGTAGTCCTCCCACAACCATGTCTCAAATGTAAAGCCTTCCCAGAATAGCAGAAGACCAGAGGGTGTTACAGTAGCAAAGGGGGCACCACCTCAATGTTAATCTCCATGAGATGTTCAAGAAGAACATGTAGATGCCCACATACTTTTGGCCATGTATCACATTATATCCTGCAAATTCGCTCTTAAGCTCTGGGACAGCTTAAGAGGAACACATCACAGAAATTCAGGGCTAGGACATGTCAGGAGTAAGCGGAGCTTATTCTATTCCCTCCGAATTTGACTGTTTCTGATCCCAATTCAAAACGACTCGTCCGAAACAGTTTTCCAAAAGCCTGCGAAAATTCCAACCACGTTTAATATTCTGGAGCTGGTTCAAAGTCAGACTTACTTTAGCATTTCATGACGATCTTTATATTGCAGCTCACCGCAGGTCACTGAGCTGTTCCAAGTAAACAAACTGTTGGTTTCGAAATTCTAATCAGGCACTGAATCCCATTACAATGTAACCTGCCAGCAACCCAGTTCTAGTTATTATGACATTCCAGAATGAGTTGGAAATGAATCTAGCACACGTTAGCTTGGAATAGTATGATACTACATAACAAAAATTTAAAAAAACTACAAAAATATTATATATATATGACTGCTGTCTGATTATTTCAAGAAACTTAACTGACATGGAATCGATTTTTTTCTAATTGTACTGATTAGAAAAATACCACATTTTCTTTTATATTGTTTGTGGTCATTAATAGCTGTGAAGACACACATTTCCTGACCTTAGATGTTTTAGTTTTCTTTTTTCTTTCCCATGTCTCCAGTCATGAGATTCAATGTGGATACAGTAACATCTTTATAATGAAGTAGCTCCTGCTCCGTCACTGCTACCCACTCATCAATAATGCAATTGATTCCCAATTAAATTGCAACTGGTGTAGTACACAAATTGAATGGCTGCTGTATTAACCTTGCAAAATGGACTTCCCTAAAGCTGTTTTCACAGATGAACTTCAGACAAGGACTGGAAAATCAGGTCTAAACTCCGGTCGATCTTGTAGCACACAGCAATATAGTCTGTGTGGTTTAGGCAGGAGCTCCTGGGCGGACTGTGCAGGAGGCTGGACGTATCATGGTCACATGGTGGATTCATAATTTGGTCAAAACAATCGAGCCTTTTGCATCTTCTGAATTTCTCACACAAACAGAAGCTCCCAAATCTTGACAGACACTTTTTTGTCATCTTTGTGTGAATGATCCGTCTTCCTCACTCTTGGGTGTTTGGTTTTTTTTCCTGGTTTGGCAGCATAGAAGTGTCCTCAGCATACTCACTCGCAGTTCTCTAGAAAATGTCCTGTTTTATTCACTCATGGACCCAAACCCTTCATTGCACTTTGTTCTAGGGTGCTGGAAAGGTAAAGTCCATCCAACATTTAGTCCATATAATTCTAAAATTTGCATTCAGATATACAGCTTCTCTAGAAAAGTTCCAGATTCCAGAGCATGTGTGGAAGGGGCTTGGAATTCTGATCCAGGCCCGTGTAAAGGGCTATGGCTAGTCACAGAAAATAAATGCTAAATGCTAGCTTGCAGTATGGCTTCTATTTTCTCCCTGATGTCTTTATCTTAAGGCAGCGCATCTGTTTTCAAAGCTTATCTGAGCATATTCCTCCCAAACAGGCAAGATTTCAGTCAATACTCCTGTGAAGTTGAGAGAAATATCCCACTCTGTCTATAACCAGAAGTCATCCACATGACTGGGAGAGCTGACGGCTTCGGTGAGCTCTCAAGCTAATCGAGATGGATGAGAAGAGGATGCGTTCTATTTGGCAGATCCTGGTAGGATCACAGACACTGTTGGGCACTAATTCCCTTGGTACATTTACTGCATAAGAGGAGAGGCATTTTTCAGATGCCTCTGCTTCCTGTGTATGACTCAGGTGAATACTGCTGGGTCATATAAAATTCAATATCTCAATATTTCCCAAACGTACCACAGAGTCAGGGTATCAGATGATAGTTATCTTCATCAAAGCTAACAGAACGTCTTCCAAAAATGACATCCACCCATCAGTCATAACCATTTACCTGTAATTGTGTAAGTCGCCGGAATTCCATCAAAACAGATCTGACCCATCGAGGCAAGACCTCTGTGCTGTCATATCTGTCATCAAGATGTTAATAGCAGATCCTTTAAGTTCTGTAATTTGTGAGGAGGGGCCTCCGTGGATCAGACAATGCTTGGATCCCACATATGCAGAGATGGGGACTCGAGTCTGAGACTTAAGTTAAGTTGCACAAAGACTTGAGTCGTTGAGGGAAGTCTAAAGTCAAGTACGACTTGACTCGGACTTCGGTGCTGTGACTCGTGAGTCAAAACTCACACTCTTTCCAACGACCCGAAAACCGTTCACCACGCCCCGGGGTCCAATTACTTTTGTCCGAGGTGAAAAGTTTTCAGCTAGTAACAGTTTTCAAGGGGTCGTTGGAAAGGTGTTCCTGAGCCCCATCTAACTGTGGAGTTCACATTTAGAGTGAGAGATATGTTTTTCATATTTAACATTTAGATTTATGATAATTTAAGGCAAAACCTCCATGTTGGTAAGGGCATATCACATCATGCAGTCCCACCCCCTTATAAGTAACAGCCAATTGTAATCGAGGGCCATGGTTAATTAGCATATCCTCTAAACATTTACAGCTCAAAAATCGCACATTTAGAAACGTCATTTGTAAACATTGCCACTCAAAGACATGAGACTTAACTTGGACTCGAGCACAAAGACTCGAGACTTGAGTTGGACACAGTAAAAATGGATTGAGATCTGAGGAATTTGCTGGCTAATTCAACCTTCAAACTTCAAAGTCATGTTCCTAAAGCTTTTCTTAAACATATTTTGTCAAAGGGCACATTATCCTGCTGAAAGGAAACACTGTTATTAGGGTATATCATTATTTTGAATGGGTGTATATGGTCTAAAGTAATGTTACTGTAGAGATATGAACTATGCATCAAAGTAACATCTCCATGAAAGCTAGGACCAAAGGTTTCCCAGCAGAACATTGCCCAGGATATCACACCGCTTCCACTGACTTACCCTTTTCCCATAGTTCATCCTGGTGCCCAGGTAAGCAATGTACAAACACCCAGAGACCAGCCTATCTTCCTCCATTGCTTCATCCTTCAGTTCTCATGTTCACATACCTCTTGTAGGTGGACAGGGTTCAGCACTGTAACGTGTGTTAAACTGTGTGTTCTGACTCCTTTCTGTCACAGCAAAAATGAACTTTGTCAGCAGTCTGTGCTACAGTAGCTCTTCTGTGGGACTGGGCCAGATGAGCTGGCCTTCAGTAAGCTTTGAGTGCCCATGACCCTGTGGCCAGTTCTCTGCTTGCCCTTCGTTTTACCACTTTTGGTCGGCAAAAACAACCACATACTGGGAACACCCCACAAGTCGTGCTATTTTGGAGATGCTCTGTCCCTAAGGCCCTTGTCAAAAACACTCAGGTCCTTCTGCTTGTCCTTTTTCCTGCTTTTAACACGTCACCTTCAAGAACTGACTGTTCATTTACTGCTTAATATATCCCACGCCTTGACAGGTGCCCTGTTATTCACTTCACTGGTCAGTGGTTTTAATGTTGTGACTGATAATCCTGCACTACAGGATTTGAATATATGCTGTAAGTGCCAGAATGATCATTATTGGACAGATGTTTTAATGGTTTTGCTCAGGAATTGCTGAGCTGGGATGTCACTATTATACTAAAAAATACTGAAGCTGCTCCTGGAATTCTGACTGCATGCCATGTAGGTACAGCAGGCACAGAGGTAGAAAACAGTTACAACAGATACAGTCAATATGTGATTAAATGCATACATGCCTTTGCTGAGTTTCACATATAAACACACAAACACACAAGTGTATACATATACATATACTAATACTAATACATATACTAATACATATACTAATATATATATACTAATACATATACATATATTAATACATAAACATATACTAATACATATATATACATATACTAATACTAATTCATATACTAATATATATACACTAATACATACACATACATATTTATAATTTGCAGAAGTAGGCATATTTCTTTGTGCATTTATTTATTTATTTAGTTAGTTAGTTAGTTACCATTAAGTTTCACTTATTAATACTATTGCCTGGAACGGACAACAAATTGTAATTAATCACCGATATTATTGAGAAACAGAACATGCAATGGCACTTTTGTCCTTTTTTCTGGTCTTTTCATCCACTGTAACTATGAAACTGAGCCAAAATTCAATTCTGAGAGCAGCTTGTGGTTAAACTACTGCACCTCAGCATACAAAGCAGCTGTAAACAGATAGCACACACTCCCTGTTCCAGGAAAATTCCATCCCTCCTCTCTGTCTCTCCGGTGCCTGTTCCTCCGGCTTTCGTGAAAAGGATGTGTTTTCCTTTTTTTTTTTCTTTTTTCATCTCGCCCGTATAATGACTTTCAGCCGAGCGAAAGCAAATGAGAGAGGAGCTGGGAGTGAAAGAGAAAAGCGGAAGGAGATATAATGCGGAAGGTCGAGGAGGACTGCCACAGGAAAAATGATGGGTCATTGATCATAGGCTGAGCGGAGAGAGAAGGGAGCAGCTCTCCAGAGACTGCGCTAAATAAACATTCTGCAGTAAGATTGCTTAACAGCTGGCATGACATATCCAACAAGGCTACCGTGACTGGCACTGGAGGGAGATGGAGTTATTACAGGCATAAAGAGGCGGATGAAGCACAGATGGAAGGTGTTTGTGGTCACAACAAAGGGCTTGCATTTGAAATGGAGCTGCAGAAATCACCACTATATCCTGTGATTCATAGTGCTCACAATGCAGGAGCCTCCAAATATAAACCAGTTTGAAAAGTGTGTGACCACACACATGCTGGCAGATTCCAAAAATATTTATTTCTTTTTTGTCCTTGCTCATCCCTTAGACATCAAAGCCCTCCCCTCAAACACACATACAAACACAATTTGCCTACAACAATACACCGCATGCTTTCAGATTATGATCCACAGTCCCTACCAGCCGTCTCTCAGAACCTGAGATCTCTTAGAACAAACATGATTTCAGATCAAAACAAATGTGATTGACAACCGAAATGAAATACATTAAACCCTCAGAACCCCTCGGATCAGCAAACTGTATTACTGCCACCGCAAGACACTGAAAACTTGTCAACCGCCATTAAAAAAGAAGCCTGCTGCAGCATGTAGCGTGACTGCTATGTGTCTTGTCCTTGCATTTTAGTGTTTAAAACCCTCCCCCTCCCTTTTTCAACAGTTATCTCAGTGTATTTAGTATTAGTAAGCTGTGCTCTGTCTAAACATGTGGGTAGAGAGACTTATTTCATCTTTTGTGTACGAGTCTTTGCACACTGCTAATGCTAGCGGCTAATGCTAACTTTTTTGAAGCAATAAAGTTTTCTGATTCTGATTTTTTATGTACCTTTACATTTTCTTTAAGGGTAATGCATTAAACTTAGTTTTAAATGAAATTAAAATGTTCTGCAGATTTGGGGGCATATTTAGGGTTTACACTATAAAAATAGGCTTTTATTTTTTTTACCAAAACACAATAACGCTGTTTTTCACTATACACTGCTGCTCTTGGAATGAAACCCTGGCGAAAAGCGGGGGATTACTTTACTTATTTAATCATAACCGTTTAAAAATCGATTTATTTCAGTTCAGCTCTCCTTTCGACTGGTGGTTGGTGTAGTGTTGTGGGCTTCCATACAGGAGAGTGGGGTTCAATTCCTAACCTGGGCAGCTCACCACACAGTACCAATAAGAGTCAAGACTCCTAACACAGCATTTGTCTATTCCAATGATACGCAAAATTAGCTGCAAGTGGTGCTGTAAACTAAGAGCTGGCCTTTGTGAGATTTACACATGATGTATTATATTGACTACATTAAATTTACATTTACATTTACGGCATTTAGCTGACGCTCTTATCCAGATAAATGAGTTCAGCATCAGGGTGGTCATGAATGGACTCTGACTAAAGCAGAGGGGGAAAAGACTGGATTATACACCAAATTCAAGAGAATAAATAGGGTTTAGAAGCACTTACCTGATTTATTTTTTCATATTTCAGAAATTCAGAACAATCATTTAGAGTCTATGAATGTCGAATTTATCAACCCACATGTCTTTAGATTAGGGCTGGGCGATTAATAGAAAAGTAATCGAAATCGACATTCAGAACCTATAATCGATCAAATGTTTCCAGGTCGATTATTTCGATTACTGTCCC